>OZ018323.1:176437117-176607014 GCA_963969495.1 Ceratothoa steindachneri
TCACTAAGGTACTAAATCAGCGACGATGATTTTGATATGCAATGGGTCTTGGGTTTTCTTAACGTCATTGAATTTGGAAGAGCGCGTGAAGACTTGAAGAAGCTGCGATTGAACCCTTGCATAAAGGTAAAGGGGTAAATATCAATGCAAGAAATACAGGGGAATAAGACTTGAATGTTGTAGGCGAGGTGCTTGAAAAAACTGATTAGACGTATAAGAAGGATAGCTGGGGGATTAATAAGATATCAGCTTAGTGGATTTGGAACAGGTAATAGTTTTTTGATGATCAAGAATTTGCAAGGGGTAAGACATGTAGAATGTATTCTATGCTCATGAATGTAGATGAAGATTACGGTCGTGTAGAAGGGCTTGTATAATGGTAGGTTCTAAGAATGTATTGGATGACTCGTAAGCTATCAGATGGGGTAGGAAATATTTATCTTGGAGGTAAGTCTGTCGTTCGTATGAAAGATGACTGGAGTAACTGGTTTGATATAAGTGGGGTGGAAGGCAAGGAGGTGTGATATCGTCATGACTGTTAAATATCTTTATGGGTGGAGTGCTGAGACAGATTCGAATGAGATGATGGAAAGTGATGGGAAATTGATGGGGAACCGTAGGGAATTGGTTTAATATTGGTAGATTCTGATCCCCCAGGGTTAGTGGATGAAAATAGACGGATATAAAAATGTTGATACAAGTGTTAGACAGAGTATATGTTGAAAAGAGTAACCTAATATCTTGAGATTAGTATAAGATGGCGGATGATATTAAGGGCCCTATTGAAAAAGTGCGATGTTTAAAGTATCTTGGATGTATCGTGAATGGTAGTGGCGTAGATTAATTAGATTGGGACCACAAAGTTTTGAATAGTAAAAATGTCACAAGGTCGATTAAAGCGGTAGTGAATGTTAAGTAAGGGTTTGAGTGTGGAATGTGCCAAGAAGTTGCATGAGAGGATATCAGTGCCAAAGTTAGTATATTCGAATGAGGCTGAAGACTTAGAGAAGTTGTTTAAAGTCGGCGCAAATGGACAACTTGCTTGATATGAAAAGGGTAGGTAGAGTGACGAAGGACAGGGTGAGAGGTAGTTATGATGTTAGTTTGTGATTTAGAGTTTCGAAAGAGTATGGGTATGTGAGAAAAATAGGTGTAAATAGACTTGTGAAGAGAATATAATATAAAAAATTGAGTGTAAGTTTGATAGATTGTTAAATGTTTGAGTAATTACGTGAATGGGTGTATGGGAGCGAAATGACTGATCAAGAAGCAACCGGAGGATATTTTGTATGATAGATGTCTAGGGAGTGGGGATTTTTTTAGTGCGGGCTTGGAGCCATTTTGCCAAGAGATGAATTAATAAAGGACTGGATCTTCCAGAAAATAAAACCCTAACGGCAAGAAAGGATAATTTGGCGCAAGAAAATGGACTAGATCCTCCAGAAAATAAAACCCTAACGGCGAGAAAGGATAATTTGGCGCAAGAAAATGGACTAGATCCTCCAAAAAATAAAACCGTAACGGCAAGAAAGGATAATTTGGCGCAAGAAAATGGACTAGATCTTATATAAAATAGAAGTACCTCGGTAAGGAATGATAATTCGGCACCAAAAAAATGACTATATCTTACATGAAATAGGACCCTATAGGCAAGAAAGGATAATTTGGCGCCATAAAATGGACTTGTATAAAATGGACTAGATCTTACAGCAAATAGAACTACCTTGGTAAGAAATGATAATTTTGCGCTAAAAAATGGACTAGATCTGACAAAAAATAGAACCTTATGGGCAAGGAAGTATAATTTGGGCCAAAATGTACTAGATCTAACAGGGAATAGAACCATAAGGATGAGCGAGGAAAATTTGGTGCCAAAAATGGACTAGATCTTACAGAACATAGAACCTTACTAGTAATAAAAGATAATTTTTCGCCCCAAAATGGACTAGATCTTACCAAAAAATAGAACTACATCAGTAAGGAGTGATAATTTGGCGCAAAAAATTGGACGAAATCTTACAGAAAATAGAACTACTTCGGAAAGGAATGATAATTTGGTGCCCCAAAATGGACTAGATCTTAAATAAAATAGAACCCTATCGGCAAGGAAGAATAATTTGTGCCGAAATGTACTAGATCTCACAGGGAATAGAACCATATGGATGAGCGTAGAAATTTGGTGCCAAATATCGACTAGATCTTAAAGAACATAGAACCTTATCGGTAAGAATAGATAACTTGGCGCCACCTAAATGGACTAGATCTTACAAAAAAATAGAACTACAATAGTTAGAAAGGATAATTTGGCGCCAAATATGGACTAGATCTTACAGAAAATAGAATCATATCGGTAAGAAAGGATAATTTGGTGCCAACATACAAAAAAAAATAATGATATCAGTAAGAAATGATAATTTAGCGCCAGAAAATAAAGGGCGACTTTGTGTTTGACAGAGCGTAAAGGTCTGGGAGGGAGGTGTTCAATTTCTCTTATATCACAAGGCTTCACTGCATCAATGATTATATACATTCTCACTGTATTGAGCATCCTTCGCGACGCTCCTTATCTACGCCAAGCAGGTCACTGCCTACAAGTGACCAAGCTAACATCCCTAAAAGAACTCTTTCAAAGTCTATTTAAACCCTTACCGTCGCAGTATACTGGGGTTTCCCTCACTCGTGGGGAAAGGTTGTGACCCGCTACCCAGTTGTGACCGGGGAGAAGTGTAAAAGGTGGCTGGTCAGTGATTTTGCTTTTCACTAGAGCTCTTAACAGAGCTCAGGTTGCTGGTTCCTTATAGTCCATCGTGGCTCAGTGCTAACGCCCGCGCATGAGGTCCATGGCTCCGAAAATTCGGTTGATTTAATTAAGGCTACGTATTTACTTTGTGGCCTCCCCACCTCTTTTCTGTGAGACAGGTGCCCCCCCCACCGGAATTCCACCGTGTCCCCAGGGCGGTTTAATAGGTCCACGAGTGAAGTAATTTTATGTATTGCATAGTTGCGTGAAGTTATGTTATCTGGGCCGTGATTGGACCTGGTCATTTTGGTGTTTCAATAATGTTTAGTCTGTGTTTGTAGTGTGGTAGGATGTGTGAGTGTCCCTATCGCTAGGAGTTGGGATATGATTACTGCGTGCTGTGTGAAGAGGCAGGGTTGTTCAATTAGCTTGTTGTTTAAGAGAAGATTATTTAAGTGTCTGTTGGTGTGGATTGTATGAATGTTTCATTAAATTGTGCTGAGGAGTATTATGGGGAGCTGAGCTTGGTAATAGTGTACAGGGGTTTATTCTGGGGGTTTTGGTGGTGGTGGTTATATTGTGAGGTGGCACTTGTGTTGTGAGGTGTTGACTAGGATGAGGTTAGTTGAGTGCTCGGCTGACGTATTCTTATCATGTCTCGGTGTACTCCGATTGGTAGAATTTTAGTTTCTGCATGTAGGTGTGGGGTGGGATGGGAGTGGATTTGTACATCCTGTGATGACTAAGGCGTTTGTTTCGTCTTGTTTTGGGTTTATTTTCATGGTTTTGGTCAGTGTTGGGTGCAAGGCAGGTGCTGTGTAGTTGAGTGAGGTATGGATGAATTGTCTATATCATATGGTGAGTGGTTCTTTCTGTTGTACAACGGTGGTGTTTGCTAGTGATTTTGGGGCGTTAATTTTCTTTGTGACTTTGTTTACTATGTGGTTATGCCTGTTTTGAATGTCATGCGGGCGTCGCCTGTAATTCCTATGAGGGTTCGAGTTTTGTTTAGTAGTAGGGCTTGTCTATTGTTTAGTGGTAGGGCTTGTCCATTTAGTCCGATGTGTGGATGTTTGTGGGATTAGTTTTATCGGGGGTAAATAATGTTATTATTGGTTTGGGGGTAGATTCTGTCATCCTGTTTATTGCGAGCCAGTGTCCGAATGAGTTTATGTATAGCTGAAGTATTCTTGTGTTGGTATTGCTTTTAGGGTGCTGTGCTGTTATTGTGATGTCGTATGCGTAGGTGTTTATGCGGATTATGAGATTCTGGTGGTGGAATGTCGAGAGAGAATAAGTTGAAGAGTAGGGATGAGAAAATGGCTCCATGGGGATGGCATTGTGGCGGATTTGTATTATCTATGTATCTCTTTTCCTTGTCTGCCGAATATGAAGTTTTCAGCCATCTTTTGTCACAGTGATGAAGGTGATGTTTAAGATTTTCCAAGTTAGGATTTCGTTGGGTTTTGTCTCGAAGAGCTTGTTGATATCGATTAATGGCTGTGAGGATTGTGCGTGAAGGGGGTGTTCATTTCATCCATGTAGTATGTATTGTTGGAGATTGGTTAAGATGATGTGGTAGATTAGTATTTTATAAAGACGTGTGGTAATTGTGCGATGGGTATATTTAGGCCTATTTTCTTGTGCATTAGGTTTTCAAGGGCTTTGGATAGTGTGCATAGTAGTGAGATGGGCCAGTATGAGTCGTGTTGCGTTAGAGGAGGGAGGGGGGTGCTTGCTTGTCTTGAGTATTGAAGGGATTGTGGGGCTGAGCTGAGCTAGGAGTAGTTGAAGATGTCTGTGATGGCTGAGATTGCTTTGTTGCCAAGGTATTTAAAGAGAATATTTGATGATGTCCAGGCCTCTGGTTTTGGACTTTTTGAGGGATTTTATAGCTACGAATATTTGGAGATTTTAGAGAGTGAGGCGGCTTGGTCCTTAGTGATGCTCTTGGAGTTGAATGTTTTGTCTATGTGTGTAGACTACAGTATGCGGTATTTATGGCTACGAAAATTCGGTTTATTTAATTAACACTATGTATGTTTAAGCTATGTGGTTTCTATGTCTACGGAAAGTGGGTTGATATATTCAACGCCCTGCGTTGGCTATGTAGTTCTTATGGCTACGGATAATAAAAGTCGGGTGGTTTATTTAACGACTTGAGTAGGCAAGGCACTTGAAATAATCGCCTATACAATTGAAGATTAGTTATGTTTATTTTTCTTGAATAAAGGCTATTTATCAGGGAAAACATTGCATAGAATCCTATATACTGTGGGAAACAAAATACAAGAAATTAATTGGACGCGCCTCTAGAGAATCATGGTACAAACTAGCTTTTTGATTTGGAAACTAAATAGTTCTCTCTATGCTAAAAAAATCCCGAGAAATTCTATTATATAAAAACCGGGTATTTGAAGAGTCCTGTTATACTCGTTATGGCGCTCTAGAGAAAGGACACAATGGTATCTTTAATGCAGTTAGACACGTTTTTATTGTTTTAAAATATAAATATGTTGTTAAATTGTAATGTTACTCAATGTGGCCGCCCCTTGGCAGCGAGCACGCACTCTTGTCAAGACCTGAATGCCGCGAACACATTGCGGGCGAAGTCCTTCCTCATGATGGCGCACACGTGTTTGGCGGATGACTTCAGTTTATCGATGTTGCTGTGGCAGACCTTACAGGCCCTGCCCTCGAGATGCGCCCCCACGCTGCAGTCGAGGGGATTGAAGTCAGGCAACTGCAGCAGACAAAAAATCCTTCAATCAGAGGTTCACGTTCAACCCAATTCACTTTTGCACGGTCTTGATCGTGTGGGCCGGGGGACCGTCCGGCTAAAATACGTAGTAGGACTTTCGTGTCCAAGATTTCCCTGTAATAATTGACCACGGTGAGCCTGTAACCTGAAGCAAACCACATTGAAGGCATTTTCTCGTCATTTGAAGCCACGACGCCGAGCATAATCAAGGATGCCGAGGGCTTGGTTGTGGACACGTAGCGGACCTCGGAGAGGTTCTAGCCAAAGTTTACCACGCGGTCGTTCTGCTTGTTGAAGACTGGATCCCCCGTAAAGTTTTTTCATCAGGAAAAATGAGAATTCGATGGCTATGACAGTTTAAGTCGTTGAAAAGGTGACGACAGCACTCCCGACGTTGTTCTCGCATACGGTCGGTGAACATAAGCCTTTCCACGCACTCCACAGCTCTTTCCCCCCTCCTCCTTGACGACTCTGGATATCATTTTGAGCTTCGTAGCAGTTTTGAGGTCCTTTTTCACAGCCAAATGGTTGATAAATTGAGGTCTGCCTGAACGAGGTAGATCATTGAAGTCTTCCCCATTCTTGAGCCTCTCTCTGCGACTTTGTGAACGGTCATCCGGCTGACATTGAGCCACTTGGCGATATCAGACTTGTGGTCGCCCGTGCACAGGAGGGCAGAGATCTCGATTCTTTTCACTTTTCTATCGACACACAATCTAAAAGACGTATTAATGACACGTGCTAAAAAAGTAAAACTTGAAGTTTGTTTGACGGAACCTTTTTTACCTCACACGTAAAACTCTCAAAAGATAAAAAAAACACACGAGTGTAACAGATTTTTTGCCAAACCCGGTATATATATATATATATATAATATATATATATATATATATATATATATATATATATATATATATATATATTTTATCTCGCTTGAATCAAGTTCAAGAATAAAGTTTAGAAATCCAAATACAATTTATAATAATCTCGAATCGGATTAGTAAGCAAAGAACACCTATTTGTTCCTATACGGAACTGGTGACTCCGCCCCAATCGAAGGAAACCACCTTTTCTTACCACAAGTGGTGAGCCCCAGAATGACCCTCGTATTCCCTCAACGCAAGTGCAAACATGATTCACGGCATCATAACCACGCAACTCTCCCGCTCTCAATCGGATCACTCTTCTGTAAGTAACACGTCATCAATTTCCAACTTACAGCCGCAGAAAATGGTCGCAAAACTCCTCTCTAGCTGACTTGCTAGATCGGTAAAATCTCGCTTCACTTCATCGCTCCCCGTTCACTACCACTCACATTGCAACGGAAGCATGCCCATCAACTCACACAACACTCACACATTGCAAAGGCCACATACCTCCCAAGGCACTCATCCAACGAACCAACTAGGAGTGTTAACTTCCAAGCAAGGTCATACAACGCGTACCGTTCAAATCTTCACTAAGGCTTAAACAAGTTACTCCACCATTGTGCGTTAATCAAATTCTTCATAAACTTAAAAGCTAATCAGAAGCGATTTTCCATTCGAAGAAATTCAATGGTTAGCCTCTCACCACTCATAATTCTGAAGACACGTCTATTCGGTCATGTAAGTCATTTTTGCATCTACTCGCTCACCCACATCAACCTTCACAGACTCACATTTACTGACCACACGCAGGCAATCCTTAAGCAACCAGAGAATTCGTTTTACAGTATTTTCGTCCCTTTTCTTTAACAAACGCTTTTTTAGTTTAACATTCATCATTTTTGGATTCACTGTATACACTTAGTATCCTTATAAAAGAAAAATCGCCCACAACAAAATTCATTTTTGTTTTTCAACATTCACACTGAATTGACTCACACATATTCAAGTGACCTACAGTTAAACAAAAATGACCCTATGACCACCATGCTATTCTGGAAATCATTTTTTATTATCAAAATGTATCGTAAAGATATTCAAAATGTATCGTAAAGATTTTCAAAATGTACCGTAAAGATTTTGAAATGTATCTTAAAGATTTTCAAAATGTATCGTAAAGATTTTCAAAATGCATTGTAAAGATTTTCAAAATGTACCGTAAATATTTTGGAATGTATCGTAAAGATTTTCCAAATGTATCGTAAAGATTTTGAAATGTATCTTAAAGATTTTCAAAATGTATCGTAAAGATTTTCCAAATGTATCGTAAAAATTTTCCAAATGTATCGTAAAGGTTTTCAAAGTGTACCGTAAAGATTTTCAAAATTTATCGTAAAGATTTTCAAAATGTATCGTAAAGATTTTCCAAATGTACCGTAAAGATTTTGAAATGTATGGTGAAGATTTTCAAAATGTATCGTAAAGATTTTCAAAGTGTACCATAAAGATTTTCCAAATGTCTCGTAACGATTTTCCAAATGTATCGTCGAGATTTTCAAAATGTATCGTCAAGATTTTCCAAATGTACCGTAAAATTTTTCAAAATGTATCGTAAAAATTTTCAAAATGTATCGTAAAGATTTTCAAAATGTACCGTAAATATTTGGAAATGTATCGTAAAGTTGATCAAAATGTATCGTAAAGATTTTTAAAATATACCGTAAATATTTTGGAATGTATCGTAAAGATTTTCCAAATGTATCGTAAAGATTTTCCAAATGTATCATAAAGATTTTCAAAATATATCATAAAGATTTTCAAAGTGTATCGTAAATATTTTCAAAATGTATCGTCAAGATTTTTCAAATGTACCATAAAGATTTTGAAATGTATCGTAAAAATTTTCAAAATGAATCGTAAAGATTTTCAAAGTGTACCGTAAAGATTTTCAAAAATGTATCGTTAAGATTTTCAAAATGTATCGTAAAGATTTTCAAAGTGTACCGTAAAGATTTTCAAAGTGTATCGTAAAGATTTTCAAAATGTATCGTCAAGATTTTCAAAATGTACCGTAAAGATTTTTGAAATGTATCGTAAAGATTTTCAAAATGTATTGTAAAGATTTTCAAAGTGTACCGTAAAGATTTTCAAAATGTATCGTAAAGATTTTCAAAATGTATCGTCAATATTTTCAAAATGTACCGTAAAGATTTTGAAATGTATCGTAAAGATTTTCAAATATATCGTAAAGATTTTCAAAGTGTATCGTAAATATTTTCAAAATGTATCGTAAAGATTTTCAAAATGTATCGTCAAGATTTTTCAAATGTACCATAAAGATTTTGAAATGTATCGTAAAAATTTTCAAAATGTATCGTAAAGATTTTCAAAGTGTACCGTAAAGATTTCCAAATGTATCGTAAAGATTTTCCAAATGTATCGTAAAGATTTTCAAAGTGTACCGTAAAGATTTTCAAAGTGTATCGTAAAGATTTTCAAATGTATCGTCAAGATTTTCAAAATGTACCGTAAAGATTTTGAAATGTATCGTAAAGATTTTCAAAATGTATTGTAAAGATTTTCAAAGTGTACCGTAAAGATTTTCAAAATGTATCGTAAAGATTTTCAAAATGTATCGTCAAGATTTTCAAAATGTACCGTAAAGATTTTAAAATGTATCGTAAAGATTTTTCAAAATGTATCGTAAAGATTTTCAAAATGTATCGTAAAGATTTTCAAAATGTATCGTAAAGATTTTCAAAATGTACGGTAAAGATTTTCAAAATGTATCGTAAAGATTTTCAAAATGTATCGTCAAGATTTTCCAAATGTACCGTAAGATTTTGAAATGTATCGTAAAGATTTTCAAAATGTATCGTAAAGATATTCAAAGTGTAGCGTAAAGATTTTCAAAATGTATCGTAAAGATTTTAAAAATGTACCGTAAAGATTTTGAAATGTATCGTAGAGATTTTCAAAATATATCGTAAAGATTTTCAAAATGTATCGTAAGATTTTCAAAATGTATTGTAAAGATTTTCGCAGTGTACCGTAAAGATTTTGAAATGTATCGTAAAGATTTTCAAAATGTATCGTAAAGATTTTGTATATTTATTCATAATCATTATTTTCATACTCTATATCAATCAGCTAATTTTTAACATTTAGTTCATAAGAAACTAATGCGTCATTTGTTTTTATACTTATGTAATTGCATTAATTCATTTAACTCTCATATGAGTTATATCATACTTTTATTATGTACAATTTAAATCATACTTTTATTATTTCAATGTATCATCAGTATTATATAATTTTTTAATTCAATTGTATAATTCCGATTGATTTATGCCATTATTTTAATTAAAATATCTTCAATTATCCTTACTCTTACGTCATGATTTTTCTTTCAATTTAATGTAGTATATTTATCACATCAAGATGTAAAAACACATTTCTCCATTCAGAGGCTGGGCGATTCTGTAGGAAACCTACATATTTCATTCTACGATCACACACACATAAATCTATTATACACATCTGATCTTCCCGCACAAACTTCCGACTGACCATGGAGATTTTCCATTAGGCCATTTCCTTCTATATTTATTTAATAACGCTAACTCGCTAGACATGGAATCCTATAAAAGCATCTTTCTCTAACTTCCCCTCGACCATTATCAATCCATTTTCACACAGTCGTAGGTCCCCTCATATAAATTCTTTGATAATGAAAGCAACCAAATTTCTCTCTCACTCTCTCTCCTTTCCGCTGCCCGAAGCGAACACAGAAATAAACACTTCATCCATCTTCAGACAAAGTTCCCACCCCGCCCCGTGATACCCCATTGTTAAAAGCAAGCCACGCCTACTTCCCCTAAACACAAATACCAAATTTCTTGCAGAGTTATTTCATTATTATACAATCAATCATTATTAAGTCCTTCATTCTCACTTATTTATCATTCAGTCATTCAACTATAGTCCATTCGACTAGCTTCATGCCTTCTTCTGCTAACTTCAAGCTTACTAAAATCTGCTCAATCATCCCTGATGTCTCCAATTTATCAATCACTCGCTATTTCAGAGCACAGATGGGTCGTTTAAACTATCTTGTTCCAATGGATTCTCTTCTCAGAGTAGCGGAAATCCATTACTTTTCATTTACTAGTACTTTAACAAGTAGCTGTCCAGTGGAATTATTTTTAGAGTGTTATTCTTATTTTCCACTTACTTAATTATATAACTAGATATTAGCTGTTCATGAAAGTTATGACCCCTTACGAACAGTGTAGTTGACATTCAATGGATTAACTCAATTTTCACTTTTTCGATACATTTCAACAAATTATTAGTTTAGTAATTTGCTTTTTTTTATGGTAGAGCTTTATATGTATGTATTTATGTATATATGTATGTATATAGATTTTTTATGTATTTTTATATTTTGATATTGTGTCCCTTTTTTAGATTAATTTATATAATTGTGTTAGATTCTCTTTAGCTTTAGATATATTTTCGCTGACAAATATATGAGAATTGTTTTTTTGCATTTTTCAGGTGATGAATTACATGTGATCTATTATTTAATCTCAGGAAAAGAGACATTTGGTAGTGGTTCAATAATCCTTAAAAAAGGAAGTAAAAAAGAATGAAGAATACCGTAATACAGATCGACAAAGACCCTAAAATCCACTTGAAGCCAATCCAAGAAAGGAAATGAAAGAGGAGGGAAAGCAATTTATTTTTTAAACAAATTGACCGAGGAGTTTAGACGACTTGCGAGGTTATGTTATTTGATATCTGAGTAAATGTGTACGACCAAAAGCTGTGCTATCGAGGTGATAAATCTATGGTTAATAAGTCTGAACTCATTATTTTAGTAGCTGCTCGGTTATGTAATTCAAATAACAATTCATATTCTCTGTTAGTGAAATTATTCAGTGTTTTAGTGATAAATTAATATCTCTTAATCTGGCTTCATTTTATGTTCAGGAATTCGTTGCTTGTGTTAAATGTGTTCAAGTATTATGTCTTTTCACAGATGAGGAGATGTTTCGGTAATAACATTTATAATGTTATTACCAAAACATCTCCTATTCTGCCGATTCCAATGAAATTTTAAACCCATATGTTGTTCTATATTCTCTCCTGAATGATATAACTGCCAAGGTCCTCTCCAAATTAGTCCGGGAATTATTAAGAAGATCTGGAGGTCTTAAGGTCATAAATCAGAATAAGTGAGAACACTTGACTTTGGTCAGAAGACCTTGTTAAACACACAATTCATTAAACGCGAGAACGATTATTAAACACCCAATTCATTATTCCCCAAACAACTGGAAATCTAGTGTTTTGTTGGTAATCTAATAATTTTTCTTTTCCTCTTACATAAAGTCTAATTAATTTTAACAGTAAAAAAAAATTACAATAGCGCTTCAAATAAAAATATTTTCCGACGAAGAATTATGATAGATTTTTAAGAGTTATTGCTTTAATTTCAGAGAAAGCAGCTTTAATTTCCATTTAGGGAACAAGATAGATTTTTCTCTTGAAAACACAGGGGAAATTATACACACGGTTGTGTAAAAGAAAGGAGATAGGTCTCTGGTGATGGAATTTTCTGTCTCATTGTAATTTGTAATGTAATGTATGAGAGATCTCGAGAAAGGTTTGGTTGGTATTTGATTAGTTGTTGATAGATCAGACCATCTTGAAGCAAACTGACGCAGTCCCATGCGCTTTTAGGGCGTTTTTAAATTTATAATGAGAAAAACCTAATCGATTTTATTAATATTAAAGAGGAAATAGTTGAAAAAATAAACTCTTTAAATATAATTATTAAGTTAACTCGAGACATCATACCAGTGAGTTAACTCACATCTTTGATTTTTATTCTCCTTGTATGTATTTGCAATCGAAGAGGATCCGCGATTTATTGGTTTATTGGTTATATTATTGATACGTATAATTTTTTCGTTATTAGATTTCTTTCTGTTCAATTGTTCTTTATACTATCTGATTTATTTTTTATCTCTTTAAAGAGGTTCTCATTGGATAATGTAATTTTTCTTGAACTCTAATGTTATTATTGTGTAGTTGTTAATTCCTTTTTTTCAACGATGAATTTTATATTCACTTTTAATGCTATTTGAACGGCAATTACTAAAAATTAAATGATACTACCCTATTTAAGTTTTGAATAAGACCATTCCATTTATGTTGTTAAATTTTCATTATCACGTCCACTACCGAGCAAAATAACAGAAGGATTTTTCTTTATTAAAATATTTTTAAAAATATAATGAGTAAGGGAATCAAATTTCCATGTACATTAAAGCATAGATTCAATATATTTTAAGAGAACTTTATATGATAAAATCGTATATTAAAGAAATTATACTAAATAAACTAAGAAAATTAAATAGTGACGATTGCAAAATAAGTGAACGATCATTCACAGAATTGCTTAGTAAGCAAATACAATAGAAACAAAGCAAGATTTGACAAAGATGAAAAATAAAACACCTAATATAATAGGTTGAATCATTTGTTTTCTATTACTTGGGCACAACGAAGACAACAGGACCTCACCAATTTCTTGCAAAATTCTGGTGTTAGTTTGTTCAATTCTTGCTTGATATTCCTCCATAAATCCATCACAGTTGAAGGCTGCTGCTCTTGAACATTGTCTACAATGCTCTTCCAAAGGTTGGCAATTGGGTTCAAGTCTGGGCTTTGAGCAGGACACTTCATTACTTCGATATCTTCTTGTCCGAAATAGTATTTTACTTGCTTTGCAGTATGGCATGGCGCGTTGTCCTGTATAAATACTGCTGGTTGGTTCAGAGATTTTTGGAGTGCATGTATAACATGTTGTTGTATGAGGTTTGGTACACATTCGCATTTTCAGTTCCACTTTTTCAGACCAACTCCTTCAGATGAAAACACCCCCGCTACCATGAAGATGCCTTTTCCATGCTTAGCAGACCTTTTAATACATTTAAAGCCTCAGTCTGTCTCTTGCAGCGTGTCTAACAAATTCTCTGATGGAGCTCAGAAGTCACTTTCACGTGTGGTGGCATCTCTGCAGAGTGAATACGGCAACAATGGTGGTTGTACCATTCTTATCTACTAACCAAAATCTTGCCAGATGATTTTAAGAAACTATCCTAATGTTCTTTAAAAATCGTTCTCTTATTTTGAACGTGTCAATATTTTATTTGGTTAGTTTATTTAGTATAATTTCTTGAATATACGATTTTATCATATGGAATCTTAATAAAATATATGAAGTAAAAATCTTTATTTACTACGGAAATTTCCTTTACCTACTTATATTATTTTTAAAATATTTGCAAAAAAAGAAAATAATTTCCTTATTTTAATCACTACTGTAGCTTCAGAAGAGGGGTTAAAGCTACGAATTTTATCATCGTTTAACAGCGAATTCTTATCCCAACTGAGATTCGTAGATCTAAATCTCAATATTTTAAATCCGTCTTTTTATAACCGAAAAATACTATTTTTTAGTCAAAATTATATTTTAACTATAATTTTCTTATATGTAAGCGGAATTTACTCTCTAAAAGAGACACTTTCATAATATGGTACTGCCATGGACGAAGTACTCTGAAATGGAACCCATTTATTAGGGGTTTCCCTGAAATAAGCTTTCCAGTATAGTGAAAATCATTCGACAGGGTGTTCGTAAAGTCTGAACACAGGAATTATCAGAATGTTCTCCTCCACCAGACCTTAACCCTCCTTGCTTTCTTTTTCCTGTGTATGCTAAAGGAGAAGGTGTACTTAACAGTCTCCCCATTAACCATGCCTTACCTACTTGACTTTTTAAGAGGTATATGTTCAAGGAGAAGCTACACTTAATAATGAGACACACCTTGAGGAAACAGCGCATTATAAATGAATGTGCTCAAGTTGACGGAAACTTAAAGTTAATGTATCGAATTCATCGGGTGAATCTCGCAAAGCGCATCGAACTTTGGATCAGAAATGGTGGAAATTACATCCAAGATGTTATTCAATAATAATTCAATTAAATAAAATATACTTACTTTTTTATTGAAAGGAGAGAGAGAGAGAGAGAGAGAGAGAGAGAGAGAGAGAGAGAGAGAGAGAGAGAGAGAGAGAGAGAGAGAGAGAGAGAGAGAGAGAGAGAGAGAGAGAGAGAGAGAGAGAGAGAGAGAGAGAGAGAGAGAGAGAGACAACAGACACCTGGACGACCCTTTTTGTTTGCCCTAATGGAGATGCGAAATTATGAGACGCCGTGAGAACCCACGATGACCTGAAATGCGGCCACCACAAAAAGCTGCGACAAGTGTGAGAGCCCAGAAGGTCCCATCTGAAGTCGGACAAAGTTCGCCTCGACGGCTTAAGAATCTTCTCGCGCTCGCTCTAAAAGGCCGAGTCTATTCTCACCTGCTGATGCGTCACACCCTAGAAACCTCCCCTTCGGACGGAGGGAGGAAACCCCATTTGACCCCTATAAAACCTCTGGCGCCAGAGCTGGAAGGCAGTATTCGCTGTCCTCCCTGCCCCGTCAGTATTCTCTGCTCGCTCCCGTCGGTACCCACTATTCGCGTCCCGTTGGACTCTGCACAATTCTCGCAGAATCCCTCAAGCTCCCGGTATTCTCGTTAATTCCCGTGAGTATACCTCGACCCGCTTTCCCCAATCCTCGAACGCAGCACGCTCAATCTCGATTCGTCTTACTCGAAAGCAAGATTTAAGTTCACCACGTAATAGTCATTATCCAGAGACTATTGTTTGAACTTTGCCCCAAGGCAAGGAATACTCCCTCGAACCAAATATTCCAGTTAACAGCAACGCGCAACTCTCCTGTGCAAGTGCCCCCCCCGTGTAAGCCTCATCATCGGCTTAGTTCACGCTAAAGGTCGTTCGAGTGTGCCTCGGTCAAAATTATACATTTGGAAGGGCAATCCATAACAGAGGACCTCTCGCTATTAGAGTTGGATTTTTAACGCTTAGGTAACCGATTTAATCCCAGAAAGAGCGGACACGAAACTTCAGCGTTTGTCAGGACTGGCTTCATATTGCGGATGCGCTGTGCCTAACCTAGTGGGGTGTAGTTAGCCCCAACAAACGTCATCACACATATAAACAGTCACAACATCGCTGTCTTCCCTTCTGGTCATCCCAGTAGAACACATCTACTCTCTCCTCATTCCCTGAAAACTGCCAATAAAGTTCTCATACCTCTTATCCCGAACGCGAAAAGAGTGCCACACCCTTTCTGGGTCACGGGAGGTTCAGCTATTGGCTGGGTGATGCCAAAACACAATACTACCTGGCATCCGGACCAGCTCGACGACTCATAGCACTAGTCAACAAATTTTAACTTTGTCTCTGCTACTTGAGTAGATGTTGTTCTAACTAACTAATTTGGTGCGCTTATTCCAAATCTGTGCTCAGATTTGTCATAGCACGTAAGGTTCCTGAGATATGCAACTAGGCTATATGGCTCATTTTGTCACCTTGGATCAATTAATGATATAATTATTACGAGTTTGAGAAGAATGAGACGTTTCTGGGCAAAGGTTTGGAATCGGGGCACCCTATTTGGCATTATGTACGTTCTTTTGCAGCCCCAGACAAGATATGTATTAAACATAACAGAGGTAGTACTCACCTAGCTATAAATTTCTTCGAAAATGTTTGAGACTCTTGTTCTTGCGCTTGTACGTTGATATAGGATCCTCCCGTTGTAGGAACCAGCAGTAGTCACCCATCATGTTTTCGCTGAAGCGGCTTCATACCTGCTTTCCATCATTGCAATATCTCGATGGAAATGCATATTAAGAGACATCCGACACCCCATTCATTGATAGGCCTTTAGCATGTTGTCCACTAGTTCATCATAATTTTCAGACCTATGATTACCAAGCAAGTTCTGCACTGCATGGATAAATGAATCCCATGATGACAACTCAAGTGGATTTAGTTTATCTCTGAACTCCCTGTCACGTATCAATTCTCTGATCTCCAGTCCGACAAAAATACCAGCTTTAAGTTTAGCATCGGTTTGCTTTGCACCAGATTTCTCTTTGAGATACTGGAATCCACGAGAATCATGGGCCATTACTTTAACAAGATTCTTGATAAGGCCAAGTTTGATATGAAGTGGTGTAAGGTAGATCTTCTGTGGATGTACCAAAGGCATGTGCTTCACATTGTATCGGCCAACTATGTGTTCTTCTCTTTCGGGCCACTTTTTGACAATATAATGATTCCTTCGTCACGGCTGTTCCATAGACATAAGAAGCACATATTATTTGTATATACTAGCTGCAGTCCAAGAATTAAGGAAATTACCTTTAGATTACCACAGATATTCCACTTATGATGCGAATAATGAACACCTTCCAAAATATATATTTTTTTTCATATGTCTCTATCATCACCGCAATAAGAGCGACAGCAATTGAAGGTTTTTTTGTGACCATTGTGTAGCAACACAGCTCTGAGGCTAGCTGATGGAGGAACTTGGATTGGCATCTCCATATTATGGAGGACTGGTTTTATAGCTGACTTACAATCTAGATATACAATTTTTGACTTGTTCCCATTTGAGAATCCCGCAATATTTGTCATACAAAAGTAGCAATCAAAAACATGATTTGTTGGCTCACGCCACACCATTGGTACAGCAAAAGGCATACCCTTCCTTTTGCCCGTTAACCACTGTGTGAGCCCCGTATAACACACAGTATAAGATTTGTGAGATGCCCAACGCTTGTCTTAGTCACTAACTTTACAAGCAAATTAATAATTGTATGCAGTTTTCACTCATTTAGCTAATTTTTTCGCTGCTTGCTTAGAGTATATCTTCCACAGATATAATAAAAGTTGTCTAGTCTATTTATACATCCTCGCCGATTCATGGTTTTAACTTAGTTTGTATATATCCTGTTATATACTTTTGTACAATCTTTTTTCTTTTTCAAATTAATTGAAAGATAAATCTGACAGAAAGAGGCAATTAATCAGTGTATGTAAATACCATTTCAACACCACTACTATAATAGTTAAATTTGACAACGTGATAAATCAGGAGTGTAACGCAGGAACCAAACACACACAACACATCCACTCACTACGGTAGCCGAAGCATCACTGCCCATATGTGTAACTAAAGAGTATGTGTGTAACTCAGGAACCTTACGTGCTAGACCAATTCTGATTACAGATTCGGAATCAGCATACTCGATTTAGTATAAATCACAAGCTAATACCCAAGTAGCAAAATCATTGTTAACTAGCGTAGTGTATTAAAACATTAATTTCAATTGCAAAATCTCTTAACTATTTTTCTTTCATAAAATTTCTTAGGTAAAAATTTGATCTATTGCATTATTATCCATTTTTAAGATTAATTCTTAAGGTGATTCTTTTTGATGTTGATAATCGTTTATATTCTCAAATAGCTGAATCAAGGTAATTTTTCAAAGGAATAGCAATTGTGAATCAAAAAATTCTTGCTCTATATAAAATTTCTTTATTGACCTTTGATTTAGTCCAATGATGCGACTTTCCAAATTGCTGTGGTTAAGTTCACTGTTTCTTCTTTACAAATTTCTTCAATTTAGTCCTATGATTCTTCTTTCCAATTTGCTTTGAATTAGTCCAATGATTCTTCCTTCAAAATTTTTTCGATTTAGTCCAACGATTCTTCTTTCCAATTTGCTTTGATTTAGTCCAATGATTCTTCTTTTTAAATTTCTTGGATTTAGTCTAATGATTCTTCTTTCCAAATTTCCATTCTTTGTCGCAATCATGTCTCATGAATATATATATATATATATATATATATATATATATATATATATATATATATATATATATATATATATATATATCATGAGGGTTCTAGTGTTACCCATATTTTGTTATATTACACTGTTATTTTTTACCATATTTAGTAATTATGTATGTAAGATTTTCAGTTATGCTCACGTGTTTCACTGCATTTATTAAAAGGAAATTCATAATCTTTATCTTGCAATTTATTTCATTTCTCAATTTTGAATGCATATTAATTATCTCTCTATGCTCTGAATTGGAATGATAAGTACTATAAAATTTATCAATTAACATCTATTATCTTTCTAATAAGTGTTACATAGATTTGAAGGAAACCACCTTACTTTTTCCTAATAATCATTATTTCTCATTAGCATTAATTAATCTTATTAGCATTAATTTATTCCCCCCGAAATATTGTAATTCTCGATAATATTTCGGTGGATTGATTAATGCTAATGAAAAGGATGGTGATTATTAAGAAAAAGTAAAGTGCTTTTTCTTTCAAATCTATCTAACAATTAGTAGAAAGATAATTGATGTCAATTGAGAACTATTGAGCACATTCACACATTTTTTAATAAAGTTCATTCAGTAGCAACTCGCTAACACTTAGGTTTCTTGGATAAATATTTGAAGGTGAGCAAGTTACTTTATTTTGTACACTGAATATTATATTACTTTTTTTGTAATAATTACACTGGGGTGTCTGAGAGCGAGTTTTTACTCCGTTTTGCTCTATCAGGTCCTGATTTTGTTCAACACACTTCCTCTTTCATCATATTCATAAAATGGATATTTTCTCAATACTTGCTAAGTCTTTTTGCAGTTGCACATTATAATTATCTATTAGTACCTATTTAAACTAATGTTTGTTTTTATTTTTCAGATTTTGAAAATAAGGAATTGAAATACCTTTACAAATTGACAAAACAATCAAGTAATATGTCCTCAAGCACTAGAATGTTCATATGCAAAAAACTCTCCTGATTCATTTTGTTACATATGTGGAAATTTTACACTTCCACATCAACGAAGAAATATAATGGACTTCGTGAAAAGAGCTTACTTAGCTTATTTTGGCATAAAACTGGGGGATCAAGATAAATCACGGGTTCCACATAAAGCCTGTACTGTATGCATTGAAAGACTGCGACATTGGAAGTGTTCGGAGTCAAAAATACCTTTTGGAGTTCCGACGGTAAGTTTATGATTTCATAAAACTATGAAACTTAGTCATTTGTGTACTGCAAATTACCTAAGTGTAATTGTAATTTAGGTACATAAACAACTTTTGATAAAATTCGCTTTTGTTAACGCCTCATAATCTTTTTTCCGTTTCAGGTGTGGCGAGAGCCTACTAACAATGAGACGGATTGCTACTTCTGCTTTGTCAATACTTCGGGCTTCACTAAGAAAAATAAACATTGAATTGAGTACCAAAATTTCGACACCGCAATATGACCTGTGCTACATTCAAATGAAATTCCCATTCCAAAATTTAAGAGTTTGCTTTCTCAGGAATTAGTTGAAGATGTTTCTGAAAATATTGTTATGCACTCTGAGGAGTCAGACACCGAATTCGACCTCAGCGTAGTTGAGGGTGAAAGTGATCAGCAAAGGTTCAACCAGGCCGAGTTGAATGATCTTGTAAGGAATCTAAATTTACCAAAAAGGCTGCGAAAATCAAGACTGAAACAGAAAAACATACTTAGTTCAAACACATACATTTCATTTTACAGAAACAGAGAAACAGAACTTCTTAAATATTTTAGGACAGAGCATAGTTTAGTATATTACTGCGACATACCAGGTTTGTTAAAGGAGATGGTGGTTCGTTCTTACAATGCAAGTGGTTGGCTTTTGTTTTTAGACACTTCCAAAAGAAGTCTTGCTGCTTAATGTCAATATATACAGCTCGATACCAATTGGGCCCTTAACAACATTAAAAGAAAAATATGAGCATATAGAAACTGTTTTCAAAACTTATCAAATATAGGGAGCACGAGTGGATCATATGTGTTGACCTTAAAATGGTCAATTTTCTGCTAGGGCAGAACATTATTCCAAACAAATCTGGCCAGCACGAACATCCCTTACTGTCGGAGATAATAATGTAATTAATCCACCTTAAGTGAGCAGAGATAAAATCATATTCCCTCCTCTGAATATCAAACTAGGTCTCATGAAACAATATGTAAAAGCTTTAGATACAAACGGCGAGTGTTTCGAACACAATTTAAAATTCCCAAGTTTAAGTTATGAAAAAATCACAGCTATAATTTTAGACGGTCCACAAATAAGAACATTAATTAATGACAGCAGTTTTCCTAATGTCATGGATGAACGCGAAAGAAATGCCTGATTCATATTCGTGGACTTGATAAAAGGTTTTATAGGAAATTATAGGGCAGATAACTACGAAAAAGTCATAATAAAACTTTTTGGAGGAATACAAAGAGCTAGGTTGCAATATGAGCATAGGTTATATACTTAATTATGTTTTCTCAATCTCGACAAATTTCTCTCTAATTCGAAAGTTTTCACATTTTTATAATTTATTAGATTCACTTTCTATCTACATTCAAGACGAAAAATAACTTAAGTGACAATAAATCCTCTCGTAATTAAAGGTTATTTTCTCGTATCCACTAAATTAAAAGATCCAGTAATGTAGATATCTTCAAACCGAATTGAATTTGAAGGTAATTTTTTTACTCAATTTTACTTCATCCGAACCTTAAATCCGCTTGGGGCTTAAGGCGAGCCGATCGATAAGATGGAAACTTAACAACTGGCTGATTAAGACCGAAGATGAGTTCCCTCCTTGTATATTCGATTTATTAATCGATTTGAGTTTTTCGTGCCGACACGTCGTATTCTTTCTTGTTTCTTCTTCTTTTTCACCTCGTGTTTTCTTCTTATTCTTACCAAACATGTGAAATGAATGTCTATTAGTAGTTCTCTTAGTAATATTAGAGTTAAAAGCATGTAATTTGGGCACCTTCGAATTGGCAAAGATAATTCCCTTTTGCTACTATCCTATAACGGAGAAGAAGTCTCTCTCTCTCCCTCTCTTAAGGAGCCTGGTAAGGGGGTTTCTCCTGTACTCCCTGAAAATGAATCACCTGTCAACAATCTGTCTGGGATGATAGGTCCCAAACCTCTACTTTATTTTCTCAGTGGCGACCCAAAAGATAGGAAAATCTTAGGGAAAGATTCAGCCGCTTTCGAAAAGAGGGGCAGGGATTTTTTTGTAGACCGCCTAGGGGAACCATCGATAGCGGACCCAATGCTCTCTTACCCTTTTATTTGATCCGAGAATCGTTCCACTTTGAGGAGCTTATGTATAAGTTCTTCGAATCTTCCCTTTGAAGGCCAATGCGTCGGCCACCAAGATTTACGGACGAGAAGTAAGCCATGTGAACAAGAAATCCCCGGTCGGTATCCCTGACGCATTGGAATGGAGGCTAAAGGAAGTCCTTCTTCCGAGGCCAGCGGGACCTCAAAATGCCCCGTTCTTGGACGGGGTACTCTCGATTAATCTGCCTATCCCAACGTAGAATGCCAAACTCAGTGGTCTTCAATCCCTGTGCCGGTCCCGGTGACATCATACCCTACAAAAAAACTTACTAAATTGGGTAGTATATGTCAGTAAACTAGTAAAATCTGACAGCCGAGGGTGCGGATATTCGTCACTTTCGACCTAGACAAGGTTCCTGAGTCGGTGCGGTTCGTTTGGTACTGATGTCGCGTGAATGCATTCATACCATTACCACGTTGTTCCTCCTACCACCACTCTGTTTGTTGGAAAAATAGGTCCTGGCCATCAAAGCTGCCCGCAGAGTATCCTTCCTGGAGGTGAGAGAGGTGAATTTGTCCCTCTCTCGCGGTCTGTACCAACAGGCACCGACTATGCCTCCCAAGTTAAGTAAGCACACTCTGCTCCTGGCCCGTCTAGCTTACATGATGGTAGATCCCGCGCCCAGTCGGGACCCTTCCGCGTATACTACCTCTCCGGAAGGCCACCCCAGTCTATCTGGCAGCATGAAGCACCCAAGTGCCACTCCGGTTAATACCAGGGCATCAACACTTCACACAGGGCATTTCAAGTGGACGTCCCCTCCGAAGGAAGAGAGATTACCAGCCACAAAAGTGCCTTTCCTGCAGAACTTGCGTTATGGGAATTGCCATGATAGTTGGTAATCAGGAGCTGAGGCTCTTCTCCTCCTATTCCCCTGTAGCTTTCCGTCTTCAAGAAAACATGATGAGTGCGTCCATTCTGCTCACACTTTCGGTGTACAAGGGATTCCTCTCCCCCCCTACAACTGTCATCAATAAATAAAGCAACAATAAAACAAATAATAAACATTGGCCCTGAATGCAAAGCTTAATAATACAATAAACTATGATAACAATTTGATACAAAAAATTGAGAGCGAGAATATGAATAATGAAATCACTCCAAAACTGAGGTCCTCCTCGTCGGCCCTCCTGCTCTTGTCAAAAAATCTAAATCTCTCTTTGCCTCGCTTACTCTGGGCGGTAATACTATCCTTTTCTCTGACTGCGTTAGGAATATGGGTGTTGTTTTTGATGAGCATCTCTCCTTTAAGCCTCATATCCGCAATGTCAGCAAATCCTCTCTATGTTTCCTTCGTAACTTCTCTCACATTCGTTCTCACTTTGATCGCCAAAGTTTGGAGACTGCTGTTCATGCCTTCATCACCTCACGCCTTGACTACTGTAACTCTCTGCTTGTGAATCTGCCATCCTCCCCTCTCCGCCCCCTTCAACTTGTACAGAACTATGCTGCCCGGCTTATCCTCCGTCGCCCTCGATTCTCTCCCTCAAAACCCTTGCTGCATGAACTGCACTGGCTCCCTGTCAGATCCTGTACTCACTTCAAGATACTTCTCTTCACATTTAAGGCCCTAAACAACAAGGCCCCGTCTTACCTCTCTTCTGCCCTCTCGCCACGCCATGTCCCTCGGGCCCTTCGGTCATCACATGCACCTCTTTTGAATATTCCTCGTTTATCCCTCTACTCAATGGGGGACTGCTCCTTCACAATCTGCGCCCCTAAGTTGTGGAATGCTTTTACTGCTGAAATCAGGTCTTCTCCCTCTCTTACCACATTTAAGCGTCTCCTGAAAACGCATCTTTTCAGAATTGCCTTCTCCCCCTTTTGAATTTCCATTGAATTTCCATTCTCATCTCAGCACAACGTGCGCTCTGGGAAGGCCTCAGGCCTTGAAGAGCGCATTACAAAAGACTTATTATTATTATTATGAAATGCATTTTTATTAAATAATATTATTAAGGAGATGCAATGCACCAAATAAAATAGGATGAAACATACGATATGTGAAATCCAATTAATCAATATACCAAAAGGAATGTGGATTGGACTTTATCAAACAAAATCGCAGCCGAAGAGTTGGAGACCAAAATAAAATCGTCGATTTGGACAATGATGTCATGCAGACAGTTGTTTGGTTAAATTAGTTGGTTACCGAGATGGTGAAAGATGAAAGCAAGACAGTTAAGATCCCTCAAACCAAACTTACAAATGAACAATAAAACAAGACAAATAAAGTGATCGATCGATTCTCTCCCAATGAGCATGTGGGAACACGACCTCTTTCTCTTTCCTTGACAAAGGTCGAACTTTCCAGCAACTAAAGAATTCACACGTGCCTAGAGTTAATTAAATCGGTACAGCTACGAGCCCCCCACCCTTGTATAACCCTTTGGGCTCCAGATCGATTAAAGACAAGCTATCTTCGAACGAAGATAGATGGCGTATCTTTACTAGTGGTTAAGTGAGCTAGGTTGTTGGCGTTTCATAACTCTTTGTGTACCAGAGACCTTATAATATCACTGATACTTGGTATTTTTATAATTAGGTAAGGTTATTAAATTTAAGCCATCTTTAAGATGACCTAGCAAAGATAAGCAATCTATAAACTGAGCTCGTCAAGATTTAATTGTAAATTAGGAAAAGGAGAACCTACCATACTCCTTTGTGAGTAGGCTGTTTTATTTTCCCTAATTTGCACTTAAATCTTGACTAGGTCATTTTACCGATAGCTTATCTTTGCTAAGTCATGTTAGAGATCGCTTATCTTCACCTGATCTTGAGCTCTCCCTCTTATATTTTTCAGTGTGTGGTCACCTTTAAATGTGAAAGGGTCCTCCCTAGACGGCTATACGACCCCTATTGTGATTGGCTGGTTTAAAATACTATTTTATAAATTTCACTATTAAATGCCACTAAACCTAAGTGTACTTTAAGCTTCAATTTGATCTCACTTTTAATATTTTTTAAAAGGAATTAGGCTAAAATACGATCCCTGAAGTACTCTAAATTGGTCTCGTAAAATTTGAACCATTATGCGATTGCAAAAGGAAGTCTTCACCAATGAAATTAGTTTCTAGTAGTTTCCTAATAGTTACTAATGGTTCTCTCCTCTCGGACTATTTAATTTAGACAGCAGTATCATAAGCAACATAAATTTAGGCAAAGGTTCGACGCTCCTTAAATAAATTAGTCTAACTTTTGGATTTTCAAGACATTTTTTGTTATTTATGTATGTATAGAACGCCTATTATTATTTTATTCCTATTATACCTGTCATTATTATTTTATTTTGATTATATCTGTAATTATTATTATTATTTTACTATTATGCGTCATTTTTATTACTATTAGGTATACAGATTTTCGATGAGAGGTCCGGAAAGTAAGTGGTGAAATTGGGTTAAGTAAAGATATGTGCAAGGTTTATATCCCGAATTAGCTAAAGAGGAGACTACTTAGAGTGCATATATCTTAATTATAAAAAAGGTCATCAAAGTTATAGTAGTTACATGCCAATATTCGAGAGTTCAGTAGAATCTTGGAGCGATCTCTTAAGTAGAACTTAATTTAAATTAATCAAAGGTTTAGTGGATTATAAATTTGAAGGTGAAGCTGAAATGATTTACTAATGAAAGAGAGAAAGGTAAAATAAATAATGAGAACTTTCGATTATCGATAAATGGAATGCTTTACGTTTGTCGACGTTTTTCCGTATTTGTAAAATACCAAATAATTCCCTCACCCTGTTCCCATGGCTTAAAAGAATACTAGAGTATCCATTCTAGTATTCTTTTAAGCCATGGGAACAGGGTGAGAGAATTATTTGGTATTTTACAAAAGATTCATTGTGATTTTTATTTATAAGTGTATTTTATATATTCATATATTTGGTAACTCGTTTATATTGTTGTGTTTTATTTAGATTTGATGAATTGCATCATTAAAGTCAATAAACTGATTTTTATTCTTTCGGCATCCCGAAGATAAATAATTTTTTAGCACACCATCTCGAACCCTGGGGGAGCTATTTTGCACCCCTAGTGAAGAATCCTTACGTTAGAATGTTATGATATTGTGTACACAAAAGGGAAAAATTAATAAAACAACTTCTAAGATCACCCCAAAGACAAAAATCACCGAAAGAAAGAAGGTTCTACAAAGGTGAGTCGAGAAGTATTGATTCAGCTTATCGAACTTACGCATTAAGCAAAGGAATTCAGAAAGAACGCCCTGATCGTTTGAAATATCCAAGCTACAGATCGTAGGTTAATGGAGAGATTACCTTTTGCATATCACTTGATCCACAAACTTTGGGTTATTTAGATTAAAGTTGCACAGTAAATCATGATTAAGTAAATTTATATGCATATAAGATATAGGAACAATTTGTATGTAAGTTAATATACAAATACAAGAGAGGAATATTTAGTAAATTGATATTCAAATACAATAGGGGAATATTTATAAGTGGCTAATCAGACTAAACTTCTTCATTGATAACGTAGCTATATTTATAAGTTCTAGTAATACCCGTGAAGATGTCTCAAGAAGAACAACATAGTCTACATACGCTAGGGTATATTGTAATGGTACGAGTATATACTCAAACAAAAGCCTTGGTTGGATGACATTATATTTTTAGCTGATCAGTGAGAGAGAAACCAAAGAGGAGGGGAGAGATAACCTCTCCTTGCGTGACTCCATTACGTTCTTTCCTGGAGGACGATTTGCATCCACCGAATTTTACACAAACATCCTGATCCCTATAAATATTCTTAATTATGCTAATTAAATAGGAGAGGTCTTCGCTCGTAATTAATTTTCAATTAACAAATAGTAATTCCTAGGGAAAAAACTTTACTGATCTTGAGAAAAAAAATTTCTCAGAACCATACATTTATGGTCGCTGTATAACTTCCTTCATGGTCATTATGGCTGATGTAGTAGACACCTACTTTCTAAAGCCAAACTGATCACTGCTGATTTTAAGATATTTATTTAGTAATTATTTAAGTAAGTTAGAAGAGATCTTTATGGGTTGGTAGTTGGAATAGGAATTCAGATTACTTAAGTTATTCTTTAGAATGGACCTAATTTCCCTTTTCATCATTTCACTAATAAGATAGAGAACTATGGGAGATCCTAGGAGTAAACAGTTTACTAATAAAAACATACAATAGATAGGAACCAAATTTTAGAGATTAAAAATGTACACATAAGTACATAAGAGACTTTATTAGAGCTCTTCAGAGATCAACCGGTAAATCTCCAATGAGGAAACTGAAACTTCTCATGAGATTCAAGCATGGATCAAATTAAAAAGTGTAACTCTCCACAAGGCTATTGTCCTCTTTCAGCAGTATAATATACGGCCAGAGAATTATGTCACAATTTACTAACACCTTTGAAATCTCGTAAATATATTGAATTACCGAATTGCAATTAAATGAATTTGTTTTGTTATTCATTGGATTATAAAGGGTCTTTCAACAAGGACGCTCGAGCTTTGTCAGGTGATAGTGGCCATGCTGTTAAAGCGACATCTGGCAACCTCAATGTGTACTGTTCAGTAGTACTTGGCAAGTCATGATGAAAGGTTATAGCGTTGAACAGAGTGTGCAAATTATCAAATGTTGTTATCAAAATCAGTGCTCCGTTCGACAAACGTTCCACGCATTACATGATTTCTATTCTCGCCACAATCGTCCTGCTGAGTCCACTGTTCGACGCTTGGTGGCCAAATTCGAGGCAAAAGGGTCAATTAACAATCAACCAACACCCGTACGTCGCCGAAATGCAAGGTTTGCTGAAAACATCGCTGCCGTAAATGAGAGTGTACGGAAAAATCCGAGGCAGTCAATTTCTCGTCGTTCACAAGAAATTAGCTTTTTTGCGACTTCAGTTTGGCGAATTATGCGTAGGGACTTGGTTCTGTACCCGTACAAAATCCAACTTCCTCAGGAACTTAAGGTAAAAGACAATAGACAACGCCGCGTGTTCGCTGATTGGGCTTAATAGCAGTTCGAAGTTGCCCCAAATTTCCCCCCAAAAATCATCTTCAGCGACGAGGCCCATTTTTGGATGAGTGGATTTGTGAACAAGCAAAATTGTCGGATTTGGGACGAAAACAATCCACATGAGATAGACCAGCTCCAATTGCATCCCAACAAAGTCACTGTTTGGTGCAGACTTTCGTCTAACGGAATCATCGGTCCGTATTTTTTTGAGAACGAAGATGGGATTGCCATAACCGTCAACGCGAGACCTACAGATCGATGATAAGCAACTTCTTGTGGCCGCAACTGGATTATATGCCTGATATGGATACTGACATGTGGTTCCAACAAGATGGCGCTACGTGCCACACTGCGCACGCCACGATAGACATTTTGCACCAGCGATTTCAGGGCAGGGTCATCTCGCGCGGCGGCGACGTCAATTGGCCAACGAGATCATGCGATTTAACGCCATTAGATTACTTTCTTTGGGGCTAACTTAAATCGCAGGTCTATGCTAATAATCCGCAAACAGTTGATGTCCTCAAAGTCAACATAACGAACACCATCCAGCAAATTCAGCCAGATTTATGGGACAAAGTCATCGAAAATTGGGCCTCCCGAATATGTTCCACCAAGAGAAGCTGTGGCGGACATTTGTACCACTTCATATTCCACACTTAATTGCCATAAAATTTACTTTCAAATTTAAAATAAATTGAGTGCATATATTACACACAACTTGTTTTATTTACATTTAAAAATCGAGCGACCTTATTGAAAGACTCTATAGAATCTAAGAGAGATATTTTAAATTGCCGAATTTCAAGATACTTGACGTAAAACAAAAGATTTTTAGGATCTTTTCAGGCCCCTGATATGCATCGGACCCTCAACCAGGGCTCCTTTAGGCAAAGTAAATTTAATAGATTTTCTAGAATCATATTTCAATTTTAGATCAACGTAGTTTATCACCTTTACTCCGACGATATTCGTAAAATAGTCATTAATAACTCCTTCGTGACATTCAGCTAGCAGCCACCCAACATAAACGTTTGAGCATTTTTATAAGTTCCTATTTTTAAATTCTTCAACTCTCTTTTTGATCTGACAATCTGCCATCGATTTTCCTCCTGACCCTCTTTCCTCCCACAATGCTGATCTAGGTCCCTGTAAGGGAACCTAAAGACCCTTTGAGTTCTCGCCTCGCATGTGGCGCCTTCCCGGGGCTCCCGCCCCAACCGATTTGGGGCAAAAGGCAATAAACCTTTGGAAACTTGATGTGTGTCAGCATGACTTCGACACTAAATGCATAATATAACTTAGGCTTACTGAGGTTGGATCACTCGAGGCATGGGTGGGTGTATCTCATTACTTGTGGAGGAGTAGGAGAACGGGACTTCCCTACACCTAGATTGCCGAGTTCCTCAATAGACCTGCCCATGCGAGTTTTAAGACTTTGCCATTAAAATCCTTTTCTTTTTCCATCTCAGCCAGCTCCTCTTTTAATCTCTACGGATTCTTTTGAAGATTATGCTGCGATTCCTTAATTTATTTTTAGAGATTCAATTTCCTACTTAAGAGGATCAATTCCCTTAACGTGTTTATCGAAGCACTACTTATTTCAAAGCCCGATGAAGGCATCCTCTTTTCAAAACTATTGGCCACCAACTTGTAGAGAGAAGAATTTGTTTCGCCGTACTTAGAAAATCAATCCAATCTATCTGTAAATTAATGTTGACTATAAATTGAGAGATACATGAAGAGTTTCTCGTCTTTAATGTGTTTAATTATAATTAAAATTTTGTTTGTCGTTTATCTTTCCTATGAAAAGTCCGCAAATTTCCAATGGAATCCAATAAATTAGTAAATCCAACGTAATTTCATGTGTGGTAATCTTGAGTAATGGATGTCATTATTAACTTATATCCAATGCGCATTTAATTTCCTAATGCACAGATGTCACTCTGCAACATAAAATTACATGTTCTGTCATTGCTAAAAGTTTTGGTTTATTCTGGCTTGGGTAGACAAACATAACTGTCTGAGGGTCGCATTGATAGACCTTTTTTTATTTCTTTTGTGTTTCTTTTATTTGCTAAAATGTAATTGGCATTAGTTTCTCTAGTTTAGTTATATTAGTAGAGTCCTTAGTTTAGTGAATTCAGAAGTTCTGTTCCGTATTTGCAGTCCATAAGCTCAGGTCATAATATAAATAAATAGCTATAATTTCTTTAGTGATGTTAATATTTTTTGTAAATCTTTTAAAATATGGTGTAATATAGTGCATATATTATAATTTTCTAAAAATTACTTATAGGTTGTTTTGGAATTACGGGAAAATTTGACCGTTGATGCAAATTAAATTTCATTATAAAAAAGGATGTAAAGAAGATACTCGAAACTATTAAAATGGTTGCGGATATCTTTTTAATTGAAAATTTCGTTACATTCTTTTTATAGTGTGACAAAATACTGATACCGCTAAGCATACTATTTATTACCTACATACTCGTATCATTATTATTATAAAAAGAAAAAGAAATACTTTCACCTTCTCAGCAATTTTAGTTTAAATAAGATTAAATGTCGCAAAAATCCTGCCCCTGCACATAACTGGGCTGTAGCATTAATGGATAAATACACTCCCATTGCTAAAAGACATCCATAGGAATTGGATCCGCTTTCGAGATTGGAAAGAGTAGTGGTTATTCGGGTTTTTTACATCTCCTGTTATCTGTTTTTTTTTTTAATTCTCGATGTATGTATATATTTTCACTTCGTTTAACTTTTCAACTTTATAAACATCTCTTAAAAATCATTATGGCACAGTTAGCTCCATTGGTTATCGTTTTTAGTCGCGTGTGAGTCTAGTCGCGAGCGACTCTAAATCTCACTATGTCGTCGGTCGGTCGGTCCCCGTTTTGCTTCTTTTTTTTGTAATAACATTGTAACTATTCGGCTAATTCTAACGAAATTTGAGACACTTATGCTGTTTTACATTCTCCTTCGAATGATATAATTGGTAAAGTCTTCCTACGTTTTAAAGTCCTGACGTCACATCAGAGCCTTCAAAGAAAACGGAACCGCAAAAAAAACGGGGCCAGAAAAGGGCAAGCTATACAATTCTTCTAGCTATCGATTTTGCAAAAACTCTTGTTTTTTCTTTAATAACCGGTCTGAGGTACGGAATATCAATCAAATAAATCAACTGAAACATCAATGCATCTAATTCATTAACGAAAACCCTGGGGAAAACGGGGAAATAGCCCAAAAATGGGCCACGAAAGGAAAAAAGGGCCGCCCATCGTAAACAAACGTGTCTAACCAAAAATAGGGAATAACCTCAAAAATTAAAAAGCCGCTCATAGCGATGTCCAAATAATTTTCTACATTAGTTTTCAAATCCCTTGATTTATTTTACTAGCCCAAACCCAGGTGGAAAGCAATTAAGTATCCAACTAAATACAAATACTGCAAACGTGACTAAGCAAAAAAAAAAGAAAGAACCTATAATAAATTAATCGACACTCATAGCGATTGCCAAATAATTTTGAACATTAGTTTAAAAATCCCTGAAATTATTTCAACATCCCAAACCCAGGGAAGAAAATAATTAAATACCCAAATAAATAAATAAAACACCAACGTGACTAAGCAAAATATATGAACTAACCTTATAAAATAACAATTCCACTCATAGTCATTTCAAAATAATTTCGAACATTACCCTACAAATCCATGTTCTCATTTTAACTACCCAAATCCAGGAAGGGGACGCTTACATACTCTCAAACTTTTTGGTCCATCAAGAGATGGGTTTATGCTGAAGCAACTTATGATCACGATGTAAATCTTTATCAACTTCCCCTCATATATTAAATCTTCCAATAATGTGTTAGAAGAGTCGTTATACTGACAGCACCCATGCCGAATATACACACACACTTCACATACACACATACACAAGCATGCACACACATGACCGTAATAATGGACCCCCACTACCCTCACCTTACTCCCTGAATTGTTAGACGTCATAATGGCGCCCACCTTCCCCGAGTGAATCTGGACAGACAGTGAGACAAAGTTCAATAGGATAGGGTGTCTTTGACGCGGTTTTAATATTCATGTATTGCCTCGTATTAGCATATCAGCGGAGTTGCCACTTAACTTTTACTTTTCACTCCACCTCCGAATTTGTTTTTACTCATTTGTCGCTCAACCTCTTTCTGTGCTATCCATGCCGTCTCACACCGAAGATGAATAATCCAGACTATTCATCTGCAGTTGATTTCTTTGGTCATCTTTGTCGACTTATTCATTAACACTCAGTTGATCGGATTGAAAACCTATATAGTCGGTCTATCCAACCACCTTTCAACTACCATAACGGAAAAGAAGTAATTGAAAATCGACAGTTTACAGATTTAGAAGATTTATTTATTGGTTACAAGAATAAAAACCAAGCTTATGGATCAGGTTTCCTTTGTAGTAGGCCTATCCGATCGTCATAGTACATGGGTGGGGGACAGGGTTTTCTGCATATTACATGCTAACATGGTGAATTATGGTGAGAATTTATGTAGTGAACATCGCTGTATTTGAAACAAAACTCCTGTTATTTCGATTTCTCTCGTGGTATTCCCACCAGCTCACTCATAAAATGAAAAAAAAGATTGAAGAGGTAAGAATGAAAGAATTCTCCTTCTCAAGAGAATGTGATAGGTTATTTTGTAGACAAATCAAAACGTTGGTAGTATAACTCGGATTATTTCATCTTTTTCTATTCATATTAATCAGAGAATATTATGAATGCTAAAAAATTATATACATAAATAGGTCATAATAGCTGACAAGGATACATATGTTAGCTCGGAAGCTAGGTCATATACGTCTAAATAAAAAACTAATAAATCAGTGTGGAGGATCCTTTCTACCAATCTTATTCTCTTTTCTAACACCTATCCTCTCCAATCTTCTAAGATGAAAAAAATTGGTTTATCCCTAAAAAGAGAGAGAAGTCAAACTTAATCCCATCACAAGAAAGACTTTTATCTTTGGACAGAGAGTTGACTACTATACTGAGTAATTCACACATCCCACCAAATAGACGTGTTATACTTTACCAAAACACTAGTTAAAACAGTACAATAAGGTTGTGAACCCACCTACCGTTAAAGTTAATGAGAATGACAAGGATCAAATAAACATATATATATAGATAAAGTACTGGGAACACTAAAAAATACACAAGGATTCAGTTGGGATAATGAACGGGTGATTACTATCGATAGTAAAGACTTCCATAATCTAAAGGTATCGATCTACTCAATGATTTAGCTAGAACGTGGAAAAAATAATCACCCACCTTCTGAGAGGAAGAATGAGTAAAATTAATATTTTCTAATTCCCCTAAACCTATCATAAAAAAACTCGCAACGTCAGAAAAAGTTAGGAAATATTAGTTACACATCAACTTCCTCTACATGAAGATCAGTAGTTTGCGCAAAAACACGTCGTACTTGAATTATTAATCAATTATAAGGATAAAAAATGGCAACTAGACGGACCAATTAAAAATTTGTAAAGCCTTAAGTGGCGACTCTGTTGATATGCTAATACGAGAGATTACATGAATATTTAAACCGCGTCAAAGAAACCCTATCCTATTGGACTTTGTCTCACTGTCTGTCCAGATTCACTCGAATAGTCACGCGTAAGAGCTATTTCTCAATTCCAGGTGAAGCAAATTCTACAAAAAAATATAAAATTAATATATTTAGGCTTTTGAAGATTACGAGAACAAAATCCGGTTATGTTGGAGTGATATTTAAAAATACCTACAGAAGATCTCGGTATAACGATAAACTATTTCTTAGTGAAGATGAGTTTTGGCTGGTGTTTGGGGCAATGCACAGGCTAAAACAGAAAAAGATCTTCTAGGTCAATCGAATGGAGAGGGACTACGGTGCAAAGCAAGTAAAGTGTGTAGTCGGGGCAAACCCTAAGAGTCTATTTCTAATTATACATTTCTGTATTTGCTGAATAGGGGATAAAGAGCTCATTCCTACACGATTTAAAAACGCGCCGTACTTTTCCAAAGTTTGGAGATCAGTTTCATCAAAGCTTTCGTCAGACGAAATGTTTGCAGAATGCGGTTGATGCTTGTTATCTTACATTCAACGATGGGCTCGATGGATGTCAAAAACTTGACTCTACCATCACAGAAGCTGTGTATATAGTAAATGTTTTGTTTGATGAGTTTCATTGTTTTCTTAACAGGAGAAGGAACACTATCGAATTTGTAAAAGAATTTGTCATTAGGGATCCTTACGACTACGTCACCATTACCTGTAAAGAAAATTTAATAGATTATATATATATATCAAACAGTCTTACTATGGAAGTCGAGGGGATGGAGTGTCACCAGTCTGCGTCATCAAGATTTGCAAGAAGAAAATTTAAGTTCACTCCAGATAAAAATAATTATTTATTGGAGCACGACTCCTTAGCAAATATGTATATTCAAATTTTAGATCATATAAAATCCTTCTGATACTCATTTTCAAAACCATAAAGTTGGATGAAAAATACACATTGATAATTTTTATCGGCTGCATATTGAATACCATTTTACTGACCGAATTAAGCCAACTCTTTTGATTCAGAGAATCAGTAAATGTGTACAAAGTCATAAGGTTGCGGACATCCATAAAATTCTAATTAAAATTATGTATTTTAACCTAGATGTAAAATAAAATTGGATTTAACATAAGATGTCTTTTATTGAATAGTTATATAAGAGTCTAACCGTATCAGATATTTACTTTAAAATAAACCACAAGTCTGCCAACATATTTTGGTAGAGTAAATTGGCTAGTTCAATCCCTAAAAATGATTGATAAAAGATCTAATGTGGAAAGCTTTCTCTTAGGTTTGGATAGTTAGACTCTACACAAACCCTTGCGAAAAAGGTTCAAGACAAAACATGCAAAAGCACAAGGTTCCAATGAGATTTGACAGATAGGTTTCACTATAATGCACTAGTTTCAAAGTTTTAATTATGGTGTACGCTACATACTATTTGTAATGGACGTATATTCTAGATATCTCTGGTTAATACCTTTAAAGGAGAAGTGGGGCGAAGGTAGTGTCAAATGCTATACGATATCTCATGGAAGAAAGCGGATGGATTCCAGGTTATATATGTTCTAATGAAGGAGGAGAGTTTAAAGAAAAAAAAGATTGAAGGCTTATTGAAAGAATATAATATCAGAGTATATCATGTTCACTCACTAAACAAAGCTAGTCTTGTAGAGCGCGTACAAAGAACCATAAAGGACAGATTTGTCAGATATTTTACCTTCAATAATACTTGGTTACATCGATTTGTTAGACATAGAATGCTTGGGAACACACCGTTCAAAGTTATGTACGATGTTGCTATACCGAATCGAAGAATTGAAGCTAAAAAACAAAGTTTCTATATAAGATCGGTGATTATGTTCGAATCTCACGCTTTTCCAGCAATTTCAAAAAATAATACGAGGCATGGTGGAGTTAAAAATTCTACAAGATATATAGAATTTTAAACGTATTAGACCTGTATTATATTGTAAAGCGTGTACAAAGGGTTAACAGCTCATAGGGGACATGGTCTTGGATCCCTATGCCGAAATGCGTCACCATATCTAAAGAGTGGTACTCGCTATTTAGGAAAGGCTATTTCCGTCGGTTTCAACACTGTTAAGTATATTATGCATTGGAAGGCCGCGAAGCATGCTTTGAAAGATTAACTGGGAAAGACGAAATATAATATTACTAAAGATGCTAGACGATATATTAGAAAAAAAGTTAAAATCTGAGAGTGATAATGAGAGGAAATCCGAAAAAAATGGTGTAATAAATAAACGAAAATCGATGATTAAGATGTTGAAGAATAGAAAAAGTTGAAAATAGATGATGAAGATGTTTTTTTCTGATAATATAAACAAACACACATTTCATAGATGTTCTCATAAAGTTATCAACGTCTGTAAATCATAAACATGTAGAAGCGAATGTTATATATATTCGAAGACAACATATATGTTCCACCAACCCGAACTTCTATCGTTGTGAGCAATTTTCAGTCTTACTCCCTACTTAGCAATATCTCCTCCGACCTCACTCCGGTTGAATATTATGTATCTGGTAGCCGACAGTATTATACAGATCTGAGTGAGGTTTATCTTTATATTAAAGCAAGAATTGTGAAAGCAAATGGCAACGAACTTAAAGATGGAGAGAATTTTTCAGGAAAATAATATTCTTCACACTTTGTTCAGCAATGTTGACATTTATTTAAATGAAACATCCTTAAATTTCCTATGATATAATTCCCCCTATCGTGCATATTTAGAGTGTTAAACTATACCGATGAAGAAAAATTTACATTTCTTTCCACTGCAGGATATTACTCTACATAGTAAAAAAAGTATAGAAACAAAATATAACACATCGAAAAAACAACTAATTGATGTATATGGAAAACTACACACTGATTTCTTCTCGCAGCTTAAGCTGTTGATGAATGGAGTCTTACTAAAGATAAAGTTAACCAGAGCAGCTCATTTACTCATCTGAAGATTGAAAATAGGTTGCTTACATCAAACGCTAAGTACCCTATAACACAAGTTCGTATGCAAAATTTTATAATTGTGAGCGTAATATCAATGAAGAGTGTTGATAATATTTTCATAGGGAGAATACTTACGCGGATGGTGATTCCTATGGCTGACAATTCAGCATTTTCTGCTAGTTATAATTATTCATCACCCTTTGAATTTAAACCTTATAATGTGAATAGCATCACTCTATATTATATAACGGGAATGAAGTTGAAAGACCATTGAATTAGACTATTCGGACGATGCAGATCCAGTTGCTTCAAGTGATTTTTACTCGTCATATAATGGTATAGGGTGTATTGTAGGTGGTTTGAATACTAGACTAAAACATAGACTAAAACATAAAAAATATTTATTGTATTAACCACAATCACACAATCCTATACAACAGGGAACATGATCAATACAGTTAAAGTTTAACAGAACCAACTTTCCTTGTTATATATGCAGAGTTTCAGTGTGTTATTGAGATAGATAAGTCTAGGAACATACTAGTATATTCTTAACAAAATAAATGCAATAGAAATAGAAGAACTATTGTATCGAAATAAAACTACGAAACGAGTTTTCATGGATTTTTTGCAAGACACATTTATCTATGTCTGCCTCTAATATTGCTAGGAGCTTATATAATTATCCTGGACAGCAGCCATCGACCTTGGTCACATTGGGTAACCTGGTTTGTAGACAAAAGTTTGTGTGCTATTTTGATAGTCTACGAGGGGCGGTCAATAAGTTTTGCAATTCGGATATAAGGAAACGAGATATGAGAAAAAGTGTTTTATTATTTTTCAATATAACTACCCTCGACTTCAATGTACTTGCGCCACTTGTCTCTGAGGCTTCGAATTCCCGACAACCAGAAATCTCCCGACTGCTGTTCAATCCACTCCTGGACGGCGAGCTGGACATCTTCATCGTCCCCAAACCGGCGTCCACGCAGTGCAGCCTTGAGCTGGCGGAATAAAAAGTAGTCGCTAGGGGCCAGATCTGGAGGTTGAGCTCCTAGAATCCACACTCGCGCAGGGCAGCTTGTGCAACTCTGGCATTATGGACAGGGGCATTGTGATGGAGGATCAGGACACCACGTGTCAACTTGCCGCGCCGCTTCTGACGGCTGCACTTCTTCAACCCAGGCAGTTCCTCGGCGTAATATTGGCCTGTGATGGTCCTTCCACGAGGCGCATAGTCCACCATCAACACTCCCTCAGAATCCCAGAAGATGGTGGCCATGATCTTCCCGGCTGAGGGTTGGGTCCGAAACTTCATGGGGGCCTGAGAGACCCTGTGCTTCCAGGCCATGCTTTCAAGATTGTTCTCGGGATCCCAGTGATGGACCCACGTTTCATCACCTGTCACTATGCGTGACTCGAATCCCGCCGGGTCTTGGTTGTACAGGAGCAGCAGCTCCTCCGAACTTTGACGACGTTGAAGTCGATCATGGGGCGTGAGGTTTTTAGGGACCCAACGGGCAGAGACGTTGGTCATGGCCAAATTTTCGTGAATGATGTTGATAACAATTCAATGTGATATTCCAAATTCTCGCTCGATTTCTTCGACTTTCACCCGTCGATTTTCGAGGATCATCCTCTTCATACGGGCCACATTGTCCTTGTTGGTCACGTCTGATGGGCGTTTTGGACAGGGGGCATCTTCAAGGGACTCACGACCATGGCGGAACTCCCTATTCCAGCGAGCAATGGTTGCATAGGAACGCGCGGTGTTGGTGTACACTGCAACCCTTCGTTCATGGATCTCTTTTGCATTCTTGCCTTCCTTGGTCAAAAGTTTGATCACTGCGTGGTGCTCAACCTTCTCTATTGTTGAAAAATTTGTGACTGACGATATGCGATCAGCTACTGCTTCTTAAATAGACGAGTTAGAAGCGTGCGGCTGCAGGTCCTGACTTGTCATAACTTTTCCTAACACTCCCACAAACAGCCATCCCCCTTCCTCTGTTTTGCCTTACCGATTTACAAAACCTATTGACCGCCCCTCGTATGTCTAGGTTTCCAAAACGAAGTTTATATTCGTAAAAACTAAGTAAAAATGAATAAAATTATTATCGTCAATCCATTCAGAGTTCAGAGTTACTTTACAAGCCTCCTGCGTCTTGTTTTTTGTCTATTCCATTCATCAGATGACAATCGGTAAATCATATCGAGCTTTTATAGAACAATTCGATTCTGATAATGATCAAAGAAACGATGAGATCGTAGTAAGGAAGACTTGTTGAATGTAAAATTAATATTATTCACTCAATAAATATTAATTCTTAGTTGAGAATGTGTAATATTATATGTAGTCTATCTACTAAATTGTATATATTATTTGCCATTATGTAATCTGGTTAATATCAATGAAAAAGCTTCTGAGTAATTAAGCATTTTCAAATCTCGGTTAAACCGGAAGATTATATGGTTACTAAAATTGTAGAATAACGATGTTAATCTCAGAAATAATATATAGACAATTGATTCACTAAAAAATATAAAGAAAAAAAGATTTACTCTTCATTGTTAGTTTAATTCTGTTTCATGCCTCATTAAGCCCTTTTAATTAAAATCAACTATTTTCACTGAAAAATATCTGTATCTGACAGACCTCTTTAATTTGGTCTAGCCATTCTTATCTTTGATTTATTTTCCTATAGTTAATGATGTGGAATGAAACGGGCCCTTTGTCCCCAAAACATAGTCTAGACATATTTCATTTACTAAAAACATAGATCAGTAAGGATTAAGATATTGCTCGGTGGATGTTTCGCAATCCATAATGACTCAGAGAATGCACTAAATACCCTTGAACTTTTGGAATATCGACGTCCTCTTGTTCACATTAATCGTGACGTCACGGCTCTAAGTGACGTCACGAGTATGGGGAATGTCGAGATTAACTTCTGTTGGGTTCATGAACCTGCAGAGTTTGCTGGAAACCAGCGCTTTGATGAAGGGACCAGCCTGTTTGCCCAGACTGAGCAAATGGACCGGTGTTTTGCTTTTCCGCACACTTACTACAATGCAGGGGCCAAGTCAGCCCTTAAGGTTGCATGACAAGTCATCCTTTCCCAAAACTCCCAATCCAAGGAGGAACGTCATTTACGACACTAGGCCAAGGAGGAAGATAGACGGATTCTGACAATGGTAGCCCCAACGAAACATAATCAGGAGCATCATCAAGCGATAACGATTATTAATTTACATATGTCAGCATCTGCTCGCAAGTTTACAAAAATCTTTACAACCTCGGATGTCTATTGAGTAATCACTGACTATTTAAAATCTCCCTGAAACCAAAAAGAATTAATTTAATTCGAAATTGGAGACAATAGTTTAAATTCGGATTCAGCCATCAATATACATTTAATATATATTTAATTCTAGTATTTAAATTATTGCAGGCTCATTAAAAAGTGGGAATTTTAGAAATAATAAGATAAAACAGTCCATTCTTTCGCTGAATCCAAAATCTCACTCTGGATTTGTTCTTATTGGAAGCGAGTTTCAGTCTTTGGATCTTTGCTATTCGATCAAAAGATTAAATAATGACAAATATGAGTTAAATGAATAATATTATATAACTTTTATCTATTTCATAACATATTTATTTTAAAAATAAAGGTTTGAATCTTTTCAATTTCAGAAATGGTTGTTGTCAAAGAACGGCGTGTAACCATTGTTGCTCTGTACTAAAGTACCATGAAAGGAAAGGAGATAGTTGGAATGGATGATTGGTGAGTTTAAAAGACTGGTTGCACTCCTCTGAACAACTCTTCTGAACTCTCAAGTCTCTTCAAAAGCCCTCCTGAAACTTAAATAGTAATTTGTCATCCGTTTCCCTCAGTCACCTGAATTGTTTTGAATGTGGGTTGTGGGATGCAATTTGGTGGAGGTCGGGTCAACCTCGAACATTGTGTAACCATTGCGTTGACAAAGTTTGTGTTTTTGTAAAGTAAGTTTTGGATAATTGTGGTTTAATTTTCCGTTTAAAATTAATTTTAAAAGCTTTATATAATCATTAGATTTATAAATCAAAGCGCCCCTATCTTAACATATATTGGCAATTATGCACTAGTAACTAATTTAAATATTTTAAAATTTTCCCAGTCTTTTTATTGTAAATTTAAGGCCCATTTCTAGAGTTTTTATTTAACTCTAAGTTTCTTATTCATAGCTAAATACTAGCTATCAGAGTTGTGTTCTCTAAACATTGCATAATATTTTGTTCTTTTATTTGTATTGTAGTTCTGAGAAGATGACAGTATTGTAGTCGAAACGTCGCGGGTAAATAAGCAGAATGACGGCAGCTATTTTCCTCGCCTTGAGATTTCTGCTTAACAATATATATATATATATATATATATATATATATATATATATATATATATATATATATATATATATATATTGTTATATATATATATATATATATATATATATATATATATATATATATATATATATATATATATATATATAACACAAGAGGAGTAAGAATTGGACGCGAATGAGCCTATGAGACAAGAAACCGGAGTTTTTTTTAAAGGCAAGAGAAAGGGACATTAGAAGAATCCAGAATCAAAGGGAGCAGAGGGCCGCACAGGAAAGGCGATCCTTTACCGAGAAGACAGAAATAACGCCAGAGAAAAAAGTTTTGAATTCCTGGCCGGCACTCGAACCCGGGTATGCTGATTGCCGGTCAGATGCTTTTTCCGCTAAGCTACCAGGCACAGTAACTATATTTCGCCCCAAAACGTTACCCCATAAAACCCAGTATCTCCCTAAGCTAGGAACCTCCAAGGAATTTTTATTCCACATCCTCTTACCCGCTCAAAATTTAAAGGCTCACTGTCCATACATATATATGAGGGTATGGGAAACTCACAAAGTATAAAGTATAAGGCACCTATCATAGATTTATATATTTAACATAGTCAAAATTTACAGAATTTATCTTATTGTTCATAAAAATAAATGATTTTATATATGCATTTTGCTAATATGCTTGAATATTTTTTAAGTTACATTGGTATTTTACTAAATGGTGTGTAATTAATAAAATGGTATTTTTACCAAAATCAGAATTATACCAATATTTATGTTACAGCTTAAATTTATAACTATTGTGTATTCACTATCGTTCTAAATAACTATTTAGAACAGTTAGAAATTGCTAAATAAATAAAATGTTCAGGATATGTTTTTCAAACCACTAAAAAATGATACCAAGAAACCAAGAATTTTGTATCAACGAAGAAAAGTGGCAGAAAACGCCGCCTAACAACACCCAGAGAAAACATCTATCATGCGAGCAGGAAAACATCTGAAGTTGCTGGAGAGCTCAATGAAGCTTCAAGTTGAAAAAATATCGCATAGAACAGTTGAAGATTTAAAGTTCCAGGGCAGAGAGGTTGCAAGGCAAGAAAGAAGCCATAGGTACCTGAGGTCATCAGATAAAACGTCTTCAGTAGGCAATAGATAAAAAAAAATTGGACAGATGACCAATGCTCGAAAGTTATATAAGCAAATGAAAATAAATAGCAGATTATAATAAAGACTATTGTATTGTTTTACGTGTAATTTAAATAATACGATTTAAATATATCTTGAAATAAAACAATTTAGAAATGATTTTTTGGCAATAATTTTAAAAATTTTCAGTACTTCTAGGGATACCTTTGTGAGACGAAGAGTTAGAAAGGCATTTCACCCTGTCTGTGTGGTACCAATTGTGAAGCATGGAGTTGGTTCTATCATGTTATGGAGCTGCATGTCTTCTCATCTGGGATAGGGGAGATATTTTTATACCGAAATAATGATCTTCACAACTTATACCACCATGCTTTCAGAAGTTTTAGGGCCATCTATCCAGAAATTGCATCCCAGATAGCTTCAAGAATGGGTGAAAATTTGCTCAAATCCATACAATGAAGAAGTATGGCTGTAATTAGACCAAATGGGGGCCCAACTAAGTATTAAAATAATTAAATATATATATATATGCAAGAAAGAAACCACAGTGATAGGATCGATTTCGACGGTTTTCCACTCAGTTACAAGGAAGACCAAAAAATCTTCCGAATAGACAAGCTTTTAAGGCACGCTTCGCATGGTCGATGGAGATTGAGAAAGAAAGAAAGAATTAGTCGGGAATTCAAAGGACAAAAGAGAAATTGAGTTAAACCCGCAGCGAATACACAATGTATATCTCTCACTGAAGGATAGGTTTAAGAGTGCTGCTGAGATTTCCCGCGAGTTCAGCTACACCTCCGATGTCACCGTATCGTGCAAAACAGTTTCACGGAGGTTACGAGGTTGTAGGTTGCTTGCTCGGACCCTGGCAAAGAAACCTCTGATCTCCAAGAAGAATCAAAGAGCTTCTCTTCGTTACGCTCACGAACATGTCGGTGGACAGAACTGTGGGCGCAAGTTCATTTTAGCGATGAATCCAGGTTTAATGTGATTGGTTCAGATGGCGGGATGTACGTCCGACGAAGATGTAGCGAAAAGTTATCTCGTGCATGTATGAAGGAGACAATGAGTGTCGAGAAGATGTGGTCCAAATATTCGCTTACAAGGGACTGTCAAGGCCAAAATCTACAAGCAGATTCTTAGACAGCATGCCCTTCCACATATCCCATCCTCGTCAGTTCAACCTCCTGTCTTCGTACAGGCCAACGCAAAGAGTGTCAAAGATTCTTTTGAGTGATAAAGGGGTTGATCTCATAGACTGGCCACCTTAAAGTTCCGATCTCAACCCTTTAGATGGGGCGCGAAGAAGAAATCCAAAGAATCAAGATGAACTCTGGAAATTATTGAAAAACGAATGGAACAATATTACCACATCATTTTGCAAGGAATTAATTCAGTTCTGTGGTAACAGATGCAGCGAGGTCATTGCTAGTAAAGGGATGTTCACAAAATATTAATAGTAAGAGTTAATTTTTTGTTCTTGTTCCATTTTAAATTGTTTTTCTAAGTGACCCTTAACTTTTCTTCGCTGCAATTTGGAAGATAGTTTGTTTATTTCCTCATAACTTACGAAATATTTAATCGATTCGCTTGAAATTTTCACGATAGATGTTAGATATATAAATATGTGTATAATATATAGTTTCAACGTTTTAATCAACTTCTATAATAAATATTTAAATACACTTGTTCTTACTCACCCTTATATTATGGCCGCTATTATATATATATATATATATATATATATATATATATATATATATATATATATATATCTATATATAATTTGTCGTAGAAAGGCTGGCTTCTGCGTTATCTTCTCGTATCTGTGAGATGAGCTCTTCCAAGATCTTGATGAATAGTTTAGTTAGCTACAACATTGCCTTCTTAACCGAATCTCTCTCTCTCTCTCTCTCTCTTTCTCTCTCTCTTTCTCTCCCTCTCTCTCTCTCTCTCTCTCTCTCTCTCTCTCTCTCTATATATATATATATATATATATATATATATATATAATATTACGCCATCACTTCATCTTTCATAATGATACATGATACTAATTATAGAGTTACAATAAATTCTATAAAGGCCACTATGCTTTATAAGGTACATGTAAATGGAAAAAAGGATCTCATATCCTTCTCATTACCCTCACTCAGGGCTAATAACATTGTCAGAAAGGTCATAGGTCCCGTAGGAATAAGGTAATTGAAGTGAAGAGACAATGTAATTGGAGACCAAGCTATCGGAGAATCCTTGGTGTCGTCGCTTTCTTTATGACCTATTTATGAGTCATTGTGGCCATTTGGAAGAAAAAGGATAAGACCTTAATAAAAAAACAACAAAAAAATACACGACAGTTTTGTTAGAGATTTTTGTGTTATGTCGAAATCCTATTTATGTTTCTATCCAATCTAAGTATGGGTCTAACAACGACACATCCATCACATCCAAGACTTCTGGATTTTTACCTTCCTCGGCTCGTGTTAATCAACGAGTTGAAAGTCCATTTCCAGAGGGAGCTATGGTGATTTTCCTTTACGGATATATTTTGTTGGTCTGACAATACAGCTTTTTCCAATTCCGAGCAAGGATGAAAGTAGGAATTTCCGCTAGAATGACTAATTCTCCATCAGTACATCCATTTCTCGCCAGCGTTCCACAGAAACTTCTCAAATTTCATTCAAACTGGAGTATGTGAGAATAACGCTGGTAGGTAATAGAACGCAATGTCTTTTGTAAATCGTAAAGTTTAAATGATTGGTTACGCTGCCTCTTCAAGAAACATGGAAGAAGTAAATTGTTCTGAATAAAACATCGCCATAAAGCATATTTTTAAAAAGTCTCTCCACTTTAACTTACTCAGGTCATGTACTTTCTCACATTTTCTTCAATCTCGTCAGTTTTTGCACCAAGTGGGATCGGTGTACATTAGTTCATTTAAAATACCAATGTATTTTTTAAAAATTAGTGATTAATATACAAATTCTCTCTTCCTCAAACTTCATCAGTTATTTTAGAAAAACATTCAAATATTTTCTGATCAAGGCCCTCGTTACTTTTCGTGTCTTTGGTTTAAGGAAATAATACTAAAACAAGGTCTGCTGACCGAAGTCGCGTGTTCTCACTTATTCTGATTTATGACTTTACGACCTTCAAAACTTTCAATAATTCTCGGACTAACCTTGGAAAGACCTTAGCCATTCTATCATTCGAAAGAGAATGTAAAACAACATAAGGGTTTCAAATTTCGTTAGGACCCGCCGAATAGTTATTATGTTATTGCAAAATAATTCCCAGGCTAACCTTGGGAGGACTTTGGAAATTATATCATTCGAAACAGAATGTAAAAGGACATAAGGGTTTAAAATTTCATTAGAATCAGTCATATAGTTATGATGTTATTGCAAAAACAAAATAATTCCCAGGCTAACCTTTGGGAGGACCTTGGTAAATATATCATTCAAAAGAGAATGTAAAATTTCGTTAGAATCGGCTAAATAGTTACGCTGTTATTACTTCCCCCCAAAAAAAACAAAAAACAAAACGGGTACCGACAAACATAGTGAGATATAGAGTCGCATGCGACTAAAAACGAGCAACATTATGAAAGAGTAATATTTAATGATACTTTGCAACAACTACATACATGATAGGGATATCTTCAATCTTACCAATTCACATTTTTCCTACAAGGTGTGGTCTGCAAGAGTCAATGCTGCTAAAACTACTCTCTCTCTCCTACACCTACATACCCTTTTAAGCGCAGGGGAATAAATTCTCTAAATTGAAAACCAAAATAGCAAAAAAAACCCATAAAATAAGAGAAAAAAATGCAAAGAAAATAAATTTAGAAAAGGATTACACGAAACCCCATTTGTCGAGACCCTACATATATTATATGTCTATATAATTACTCCTATAAAGATACGCTTAAAGAAACGCATACAAGTAGGTCTCATGTCATGTACTGCCTCGTTGTTTATGAGAATAAAGCCTACTAAATCTGGTCTTACCTGAAATTAAACGAGAGAAACGGCAAAAGAAAAGACAATTTTTATTTTTTAAACGACTTTTGCATACAAATATCTTGATTAGGGAATTCAGCAATGAATTACAAAGATATATCCGAAATTATTCTCTCTCTTCAACAGGCCAAAGGTGAAATTTGCAGGCAAAGCAACATTAGGGATGACATGTTTATAACAAAGACCAGGCAATGGATTCGCTACTAAGATTAAAATTTAAAATCTAAAAAAAAAGCAGCCATGGTTAAATTTTTATGTTTTATGAATTTCGCCAATTATAACACAGGCCTGCGTTGAAAATTTTTTTTAGGTTCCCCAGGATTTCTTTGTGGTTTCTTAATGAATCCAACCTCCTGAGCTCAAAAATGAATGTATATTTGTTCAATCAGGTCAGATTTTCTCAGTACAGCATACACCATTTTCATTGAGATTACCTCATTTTTTTCTGAATTTAAAAAAAAAAAAACTTTCTCTATCTAATAATGCATTGTTACTGTTATATCATATAAACAGGAATACACGTATGTAAACTATAATTCTTTTAATAAACAAAAAATAAAAGAATGCAACATAATAAAGAAAATCATTATAATTTCGAAGAACAGACGTCCTTGACGATTTTCGTTTGTGCCTGTCATCTGGTGCATCACGTTTCAAACACTAACAGTAGTCAGCAAGCATGTTTCCGTTCCATTTACAATGGTACCTGGATTCCATTGTTTTTATGTCCTGCTGGAATCTTTGCCCCTGTTCTTTACTGTAATCCCCACAGTTGTCGGGAAAATAATCCAGATGGGACTGTAAAAAGTGTATCTTTATAGACATTCGAGCTCCCAAATGTTTGAGACTTGTTAAGAGCTGATGACCAGGGCAACATATTCTTCTAGGCTTCTTTTATTGCCTAGAAAATTGTTAACTAGAGCTTTGAAAGCTTTCTAGGCATCTTTTTCTATGTCCTTCATTGATGCATCAAATTGCTGATCAAGTTCCTGATTTGAAGTCCATCAAAAATTCCTCCATGGAGCTTAGCGTCACTGATTTGTGGAAATTTTTGAAGAAGAAATTTAAAAGCTTGGCCTACTTTATTAAGGGTTTTGACATAATTGTTCATTATGCCAAGCTTTATATGCAGTGGAAGGAGGAGTATTTTTTGAGGAGGCACTAAAGGTTCAGCTATCACATTGTTTGATCTAATTCTAAATGCTTCTCGTGGAGGCCAAACCTTCTTCTCATAGTGCATACTACCTGCACGACTGTCCCATAAACATAGGAAACAGGGATGCTTCGTGTAGCCTGTTTGCGTCCCAAGCGTAAGAGACACTACCTGAAAAAAATTTAGCACGGTATGTAAATTCAGTGTAATATTTCTAAAAACAAATTCAAAGTAATATTTCTTAAAACAATAAGAATATGAATATGTACTGAAAAATCCTGTATGCCGATGCATTAAATCATCGTATTGGAACTAATTGGATATATGTACATCTTATTTTGAGTTTATTGAGTTGTGTTGTATACCTTCTCAATTAGGATAAGTTCCCCATTAACCCAAAAGGATGCATTAACCTATAGGGACACACTTCAACAAAAAATATAACTCAAAAATGACTCATGATTTCCAGATTTGCATTCTTGTAAAATGTAAGTTGACCAAAAGGTGTATACAAGTATTAACAATTAAAAATGAAAATGTCAATATCAAAAAGCTTAGAAATGCCAAGTGTAAAATGATCTTACCTTTAAGTCACCACATATCCTCCACTTATAGCTAGAGTAATTTATTGCATCCAGCAATTTTTTCATATTTTCATAACTTTCAGTAAGTTGGATTGAATGTCCTATAGGAACGGAACCTATCTTATTAACAATATTCAGTAACACAGCTTTTAAACTTCTACTGGAGAAATCTATGAACAGTCTCCATTCTAATGGGTTGTAGGGAATTCCGAGGGCCTCAACAAGTCCTTTAATATTGGCGCAGTATACTGAAGAGCTGGAAGAATGCTGTAAAAAATAGCTTCGAAACTCTTGTTCTCTATTTCTGTACCCCCCTAAATGTTGTTTCTTAAGCGAAAAGATTACTTTCACGAAGTCGAGAGCCAAGAAGTTGTGTATTCACCTTTGAAACCCCCAGATCCCTGGTCAGGTCATTTAACTGAACTTGAGTGAATGGTCTTGCGACCATATCATGTGTGGAAACCTGATAAGACTCAGATGTGTCATAATCTTGGTAAACTTCCATATTAATCTCTTCATGTACCTCTATATGTTCAGCGGGAGAAGGTATAGGAATTCCTGGGCCATGGGGCAGGGGTTTGATGGCAGAAGGAACATCCGGATATGCCACACTATGTTTATTCTTCTTATTTATACCTGTGGAAAATATAATTGCATATTACATAAATAAATTGATTTGGAGTTGCAGATAGTACATAAATGTTTAGTAAAGGATATGTTCATGCTGAAGTGAACTATGTTAGTTTTTAATTTTATGCTGAGTCTTTGCATAATAATAACATTTTCAGGAGCCAGTATAATACAGAAAGCTTAAATACTTGATACAATGCTCACCTTTAAGATTTGTCATGCAAAAATAGCAGTCCGCAGTGTGGTCCTTGCCATCTCTCCACACCATGGGAACACCAAAAGAGAGGGACTTCTGTTCGCCCTGACTCCAGCGTCTTAAACTTATGTAGCATCCCTTGCAGCAGATATGTAGTGCAAAACTTTTATCTTGATCTCTTAGCCTTACTCCAAAATATGCATGATACAAAGATTTAATTACAGGAGGGATTGTACTTTGCTGCTCGGGGAAAGTCACTTTGCCGCAAACATAGCAAAATCTGTCGGAGCTATTCTTACATTTTCTGTTCATTTTTAACTCAACCACTATTATTATTATTCTTATTATTATAATGGTAAGCAATTTTTAACCTGCAAAATATAAACCTATTTGCATAATTACTTAAAATGTACACAAAATTTACTGCGAATAGAGCAGTGCAAAAACTATTGAAATTTGATGTAATATAGGAGATGTATAAACTATAAAATTATTATCACCCCGTGTATCGCAAAAACTAGAGGTGATAGAGAAAAACGGATGACAGATTCGGATTTAAGAGGTCAATTTTATTAAGAAACACTATAGAAAACCTAAGGTACATTTTTGACGCAGACCAGTGTAATTCATAACCCTATATTTTAAGAACGAGATTTTTTGAAGGTTTGAATAAGATTTTTTCTTTTAGTTCGGTTGTCACCTAAGTAGATTTAATTTATTTTTTTATCAAAGTCTTTTATAATAATTCCTTTATAAAGGGCGGTTAAGATTAGCAAATAAGGCCGTAGGCCACACCCCCTCAGGGGTGCCTGTGTAACCAAGCTCTTCTTGTTAAGGAAGAGAACAGCGGCTTGTAATTTTAAAAAGGAACTCTAAACTAAATTTCCCACCTTTCAAAATATCACGTTGCTAAAATATAGTTATAAAATTTGCAATTCTTTTTCTTATAATTATCAGAAACTTGGCAAATAATAATAATTTAAAATTAATAAAAATCAAAGGATCTCCCCCTAAATCTAGAACTTCAAGTTTTATTTGTAACAAATATCTTGATTAAGGTGATCAACAATGAATTTAAACGTATATCTAAGATTATTCCTCATCCAAAATTTCTCTTCAGCAGGCAACCGATGTAATTTGTACGCAAAACAACCTTTTGGATGACATGTATATATCACAAAAATTATAAACTTGTCGGATGTAATAGGCGTTTCTATTTTACATGTTATTTCGTTTAAAGTTCGCCTATTGTGAATTATAGTCGTTTGTATTTTATGTTATTTAGTTTACGGTAGAATAGGCCTCGCATAATGTGATTTTTATGTGTTTGCATTTTACATGTTAATTAGTTTATGTTATATTCTGTTAGGTCTATTTAAATATTGAACTTTAGGTTCCTAGCTTAACCTACTTTAAACTAATTAACAAGTAAAATACAACTCTTATAAATCACAATAGGCGAGGCCTATTTAAATATTGAACCTTAGGTTCCTAGCTTAACCTACTTTAAACTAATTAACAATTAAAATAACAACTCTTATAAATCACAATAGGCGAGGCCTAAACTAAATAACCTTCAAAATACAACGCCTATAAATCACAATTTGGCGAGGCCTAACCTAGCCTTAACTAATTAACATATAAAATACAAACGCCTATAAATCACAATAAACAGGGCTAACTTAACCTAAACTAATTAATATATAAAATAAAAACATATAAATTATAAAAGGTGAACTCTAACACGTACTAAACTAATTAACATGTAAAATGCAAACGCCTAAAATCACATTAGGCAATGCCAAACACCTAGAAGACACAGGAAGGGAGGAGATCCGTCGAAGTTAACTGATTCTGAATAACGGATCCGTCACCTGAAGTCAAAATCGGAACGGCGTCCTCCGATCTAATTCAACGTCATTAACTTCATGCAACTATTATCTTAGGGGGTCCCCAAACAAGCCTTTTTGCCCATTTATCTTATTTGTGATCATTATTTAGTTATCAAGCGCAAAGTGACCCTCATCTACTGTGGAATCGGCACAGGATAAATTCAGGCGTTTTTACGACGAGAAACTGACACAACACTGTTACAGACTCCCACGCAACCTAAAAATAAGTTGTTTTTTTTTTCTAATATCACTATCTTAGTCTTACTGCTCGTGTCTTCATTAAATACAGGGTAAAGCAAGTATACATAGTTTGTTCTTGACGTATTTTTACTTATATATAGGGCCTTTTACCTCATCCTGTAGTTCACTGTGATCTTTAACCTTTCCGGATAAGAAATACTTGCTTATGGTTGGACGAGTAGTTATTGTCGTGGAATTACCTGCTCCCCGGTTTGGAGCGGCAAGGCTTGTGTGCCTTTAGAAATTTCTCTGAATAGGCCGCATTGTTAAGAGAACGGAGCGGGTGAGTTTAGCTCTCATTAATTGAGAAAATCTGTTTACACCTTGCCCCTTATCACTCACAAAAGGAGATAGGTAATGAGTGAACAAAAACAGTCTCCTCAACGCCCTTCCAAGAGGCTTTGACTCAAAAGACACTCAACTCCCATTATCAAGGACGAGTTTCCCTACAAAGGTTTCGATGCACCGCATAAGTCTCATCGATACACTCATCTGCCCACGATGCAAGAACGAGGCACAGTTCAACACATCTTCACAAAAGAGATCCAAGTATAATTAACGTAAAAATTGCAACTACAGTGAATGCTGGATCTCTGGGAGATCCAGCTTGGCCTATATGGGATGGACCTAAGTTAGGGGAAACCTAAGTGAAAAAAAGTACAACCAAAGCTTTAGTTCTCACAGTGGTTTTGCCCAATTATGTGATCAGTTCGTATATTACCATTCTGCTTCCTATTAGGATAAAAGGAAATTCTTCGTATCTTAAATACAACAAACATTCGCCATTAATGTTCGAACACAACTTCTATTTCACAAAAGAAAAAAAGAAGTGAATTATTTTAAGGTATCGCTATATCATATGAGTCTCAATTCATAACGAAAGTGCTAAATCAGAAGGTTGATGAACAAGTACTGAGTATGAAGTGATAATAAACTAAACGTATACAAAGGATGTGAACACATGTGTAAATAAATAAAGTTCTAGAGTATTTTTTTTTAATAAGGCAGGACTAAATTTAATTGTGATTTTTACAATTTATTTATATAATGAGACATCTTTTTTACTAGAATCTACTGCTTATACTTGCTGGTCAACTACTCTAAACTGTAATTAAATTCAGTTTTCTTCCTTTGAGAAGTAGCAGTAATATAAACCTTTCTCCCAAACACCCTCGGCTAATAATAAAATACTCGCAAATCCCTTGATTCTTGTTATTATAAGAACATGAGAACATAAGAAAAGAAGGAGACTGCAAAAGACCATTCATGGCCTACACTTGGCAGCTCCTGTAAAGGACATATGTAACTAAGAGGAAAATAAAATATTAAAAAAATCAAAGTAAATGAAAGGTGGATGTACAGAAGAGGATTAATGGAAGAAGCTTGTGAAAGTAAATTAAAATACCACCAATCATCTTTTGTTCTGTAATAGGAGAACATTCTAATATTGAACTTATAACACCTGTTAAATGCAATATTTATTGAATTTATTATTTGTTTTATTGTTTGAATGCACACACTGCGGAATTTCCACTTAAAAGTTTGAGAGGACAGTCTCGTAAAAAGTGGTTACGTTATAGAAAGTGGAATAGCAGAACGCACTACTTTGCTGACTGTGAATTACGAGGGAGAGCACGAAACTGAAAATTCGACCCGATTTTAAAGCCCTTTGTATATTTGAAGTGAATTTCTCTAAACAATAATCCATTTGTGGGGAAAAAACCCTCGCAGTTAATCCCGATTACCTGCTTACCATTGAAGATGTTCTATATGGGATTGTTCTTATACTTTACGTGTTCATTTAGCTCTCTTCACTCTCTCACATTTCTTCGCTACACTTTGTCCAACTTCATCCTAATAATTTACTTTTTTTCCGATGAAAGCTGCTTCGTTAATCCATAAACCTCTACTTTAAAAGTAACTAAAATACCAAACCTGATCCAGCTTCGTTCCAGCCATGGAACCAGATGTGTCGATGAGGAATGTGATATGTTTCGGGGTATGCTGAAGATAAACTGGAGCAAAGAAGTGCACGAAATACCCATCTTCAATCTGTGAAGGATAAAGAATAAGTTCTTAAGTACACAAATAATCAGAAGTGGTGACAGTTAATCGTTAATTCATTAAAAATCTAACGGAAGTTAACGCTAAAGAGTTAACGTTAAATATTTCATTATAAAATAATACCTAAAAAAATTTTCGCTTTAAAAACGCGTCAAAACTATAAAATATAAAGATAATCAAAATTATAAACGACAAAAAAAGATCAAAAAGAAAACTATTAACGGATTAACTTAATGTTCCCTCCCACACACACCTGCGCAAATAAAGGTATGTAACTATGTGGAACTACCATGACCTTTTGTTAAGAGAGAATTGAATCAATTCTAAAGGCTGGATTTTGCTAGTATGAAAGGCAATTTATATTTCCAACAATAATATCCAGTATAGCAAGTTTGTTAATAGCATTGGCTAATTTGCTTGGCTTTCTTGTGTTTCTCGATATATCGTAGGCTCGCCTTTTCATCTCCATTTAACCAGTTCGTTGTTCTTTTTAATCCTGAAGAGACTAAGATTGACAAGAGAAGCACAAATAAAGCTCAGACTCTTGAAAATAAAAAAGAAAGAACAAAAGATGAAAAAACAAGGAGAGGTGTTAATGAACTAGTCTGGGTTGAAAGCAGACCTGTCTCTTAGAGAGAGGCAGGTTATAAGATTCAGAAAAACAAGAGAGGACAAAGAGTTCCATATTCTAGCTGAGAAGGGAATGAAAGAATTATCAACTTGGTTCATCCCGGAGCTCATTAAAATTCATAAAGATTTTCTTTGTCCTAAAATAAAGGCCATGGATGTATTGTGAAATTCATAGGTTATTTAGATTACAATCTTCTTAAGGAACGTATGAAGTAAGTTGAAATACACATACATGGTGGTCAAGCAAAGCACTAGTAAATATTTTTGCATTTTTTTATATTATTAACAAAGAGTAAGGAATTCAACAAAATTCAGAAGAGGAACATGCATAGAACAAACAGAAATACAATACTGGAGCTAGGGGGGGGAGGGACTTTAATTAATGCATTGAATGATACTCGTCAATGAAGCACAAAACCTCAAATGTACATACAGAATTTTATTAATCATTATTATTATTGTTATCCTTATCCTTATTGTTGTTATACCTTTAGCTTCATAAATAAGGGAATATTTAAGTAATAATAGTTATTATTATTATTATTTACGGTAAATATGTAGACGAGCGGCCCGGCCGATAAGATGTACTATTTCGTCCGTGTTGCAAAATGTTTCACGTTTTTGGAGTACATTTAAGGGGACGGCTCGGGGGGGGGAGGGTAAACACGATACGTGGACCACACTGCGATGATCCTGAGTATCATTAAATTGGGGAGGGGGGATGGGGAACACAGCCCATCAGTATATAATCCTAATTGTTATAATGTTCTGACGTTTACAGAGATGAATGCTTTAACAAAAATGGCGTCAGCTATAATTCGAAAAGGACTCAAACGCGCATGAATATTCTGACACGGGTGAACGATAATATTTACACTAAATTTTTTTTCGGCCGGGCCGCTCGTCTACATATTTACTTGTTGATGCTACAAAGTAATGGATTCATTAAATTTCCCTCCCTCGGCGGGTATCATCAAAGGCGACTAAGCCCTCATAGAAGACCGCTTGGGCGAGGAAATCACGCTCCCGAAGTCTTTATGCTACGAACGCGAAACACAATGAAGTTAATGGGCGGGGCAGTCTTGGGCTCAGGTAGGCCGGTTAATCCGCGTTAATGTGCCACTCGACTAGGTCTAAAGAATGTGAGGAGTGTGTGTGATGTGGGAAAGAGTGGAATGGTAGTCAATGTCTTTAAATCAGGGAGGTTGCAGATGCTTGCATCATGTGATACAAACATGAAATGGAATGAAGAGTTTGTGAGGGATTATGTGGATAGAATGTGATCAGGTGAAGATCGGTGTGATAGAACTAAAGAAGGTGTGGGAGTGATTTTGAGTAGGGATTTGTATGATGCAATGGTTGGGCATGTGCGTGAAGTTGAGATTTGCAAGGGTGGAACTTTGCGTGGTTGTAGTTTATGCACATTTTAATGAAGGAAGTGAAGCGGAGAAAGAAAGGTGCTACAAGAATGATTTAGAATGTGTGTTAGATGAAAGTTGGAATGGGTATCGGTTGATGATTGGAGGAGATATGAATGGATGAATAACGAACTGTCTGAGAGAGTACATAACTGGACCTTTTGGTGGACCCGGAAAGAAGGAAAATTGAGAGTGAGTGTTATGGTTCTGTACTGAAAGAATCCTTTATGTAGCCAACACATTTTTCATTTGAAGGATGTGCATAAATACACATTGCTCTGGCAAAAATCAGGGGGAGAAGTTAGGGTATGATTGCTCTGTGTTATGTAAGAATATGCTGCAGGACGTATATGATGTGAAAGCTATAAGAGGTATGAGTATTAGACTATCTAATCGCATGATTGTGTTGTGCAAGGTTTAAATTGGTTGTTAAATGGATGAGAAGACGTTAGGAAGTTGAAAAGGAAGAGATAATAAAAGGTGAAAGGTTAATGAATCAGAGAGAAAAAAGGAGGACTATGGAAATGTTTAAGAGTAGAAGAGTGGAAATTAGCGCAAGCGTGGAGATAGAAAAGATGCGAAAAAAAACGTATGGGAGTGGTATTAGGTAGTGTAAGGGCTGTGTGTGGGTGTGCCAAACCTCCGCAAGAGGAAGCAAAATGCTGAATGGTGGAGAAAACGTTGAAAAACATATAGTAGAAAGATAAGAGGAGGCATACGTGTAAGGGCATAATGGTGCAGATGAGGATGTTGGCGAGACGAGGTTGAATACATACAAGTAGATGAAAAGTAAAGTGAAAAGAGTGATTTAAGAGAATAAGAAAGCAGCAAATGAAGCATTAGGATAGAAGATGAATGAGTATCCTGATAGGAACAGGAAGTTATGCTGGAATGAAGTGAGAAAGGTGAGGAACAAGGAGAAGAATACCTGTGTGAACATCAAGGACAAGAATGGCAGGAAACTTGTGAACAATGAGGAGGTCAAAAGTAGATGACAAGAATACTCTGATGAGTTGTATAATAAGTGTTCACTCCCTTTTTACTCATTCTCTATTGGAAGTGTGCATTTACGTTACTTCTTTCTAAACATTTGTATCTGTAAAGATGTAATACATCTTCCAAGCCGAGCTTATAAGTTAAATTATTGCATTTCTTTTATTTCCTTAGTACGTTTTGGTATTACCTTTTCTTAATGTTTCTTTTTCTATCATTTCACTACGCGTACACTTAGTGAATGACAGAAAGTTAAAGTTCCAATGGTAAATATAATGCTGTAATGAGCGTATTGGCTATATTGTGACTAGTCTGACTCACTCTTTGAATAAAAAAAAATTGCCTGAACTTCATAAATGGTTGTTTATGGTCTCTTAATCAATAAATCCTTTAGACTACATCTCATTTTAGTGTTTTCATAATCAGATACCTGAAAATTCTCCATCAAATTCTTAGAAATGTTGCAATAATATAATGTTTTTATTTATGTAATTCTAAAATTTTCTGGGATAACAAATTCTTTATACAAGACATCCATTTTTAAACGAGTCTTGAAAAATAAACAAGATAGCAATCCATGGTAATTTAGGTAAGAAAAAAAAACCCTGCTCAGGATTGAATGCAATTTATGTATTGGACGCTTTTGAAAACTTTTTAAAATTATATGACTATCAAATTAGCATTGGAGTTAAAAATTCAGTATTTTAATAAAATATATCAAAAATTAATCTTAAGCCATAGAGATTATCTTTGTCTGAATGTTAATATAGAATGTGAAAAAGGAATGGAATACTTAGGAATCTTTTTAAAAACTCCGCATTTCAGCCAAATAAGATTTCGAAAAAAATGAATAGATAATTAATGCATTAGAACTTTATTGAAATATAACTTTAATTAATTGTATCACTTTTAAAAAGGAAAGATTGAAATTATCAAAGGTAAAATACAATATTTTAATACTTTTTAAACGGGAACATTAAAATTATTATAAAGGTAAAATAGAATATTATTAATAATACTCAATCGACAGATATTTTACACTTATTTGCACTTGGGTACTGGGTAGCATTTTAACTCGAAGAGTTCAACTGCGATTTTAATCAGTAAAAGAAGTGCGGGCATTACCACTCAGTCCCTGATGTTTAGCTTTTATTATACAGGGCGCGACAGGTAATTTGTCGCTTAACTTCAACATAAAAGAAAATAACACATATAGTTCATTTTTAGAAATATATTTACCAAAATTACCACTCAGCCACTGATGTTTAGCTTTTATTGTACAGGGCGCGACAGGTAATTTGTCGCCTAACTTCAACATAAAAGAAAATAACACATATAGTTCATTTTTAGAAATATATTTACCAAAATTACCACTCAGCCACTGATGTTTAGCTTTTATTATACAGGGCGCGACAGGTAATTTGTCGCCTAACTTCAACATAAAAGAAAATAACACATATAGTTCATTTTTAGAAGTATATTTACCAAAATTACCACTCAGCCACTGATGTTTAGCTTTTATTATACAGGGCGCGACAGGTAATTTGTCGCCTAACTTCAACATAAAAGAAAATAACACATATAGTTCATTTTTAGAAATATATTTACTAAAATTACCACTCAGCCACTGATGTTTAGCTTATATTATACAGGGCGCAACAGGTAATTTATCGCCTAACTTCAACATAAAAGAAAATAACACATATAGTTCATTTTTAGAAATATATTTACCAAAATTACCACTCAGCCACTGATGTTTAGCTTTTATTATACAGGGCGCGACAGGTAATTTGTCGCTTAACTTCACCATAAAAGAAAATAACACATATAGTTCATTTTTAGAGATATATTTACCAAAATTACCTGTTAATGACTTGAAGGATTTTCGTGTTTATTTTATTCAATAAAATCGCTGTCGGCCTCAAACATGGCCTCCAGACGGCGTGGGAACCTATTGCAGACCTTCTCGCCAGCCCCCCATCCCCATCTCTCTGTTTAACTGGGTGAAAACTGTGATCCTGGACCAAAGTTTCACCTTGGTGGGGCACGTGGACTTTTTTAATCTCTCTCTCTCAACAACCCCCTACACGTAATAGTCCAGGGGTTAGCAATCTGGGGAGGTAGAATGCCAGATGTTAAGAGTGGTGCTTGTATGGCATAAGGCAGAGTCCTGCTGCACACGTGCCGCCTTCAAAGGCCCACTTCCTGAATCCAGGTCAATACCAACTCCCCGTACATGATGTAACCCTCCGTAGAGAGTCTGAGTCCCCCCCGTGAAGATAAACGGCGGCATAAAGTGGCCCTCGTGGTTTCCGAGGCGCCGTACCCCCACGTAATCACGGCCCGACGCATCCGACTCCTTCCCGAACCTCTGTGCACCGTCCTCAGATTGAAGCCCAAGTACTCGGGGATCTTCGCATCGGAGCTCCTGGCTCGAATCCCAAGTAGGACATCTTTTGCCTTTTCACTCAATTTTTGAAGGATTGAATTCAGCCAAGGTATTGCTGCCTTCTCATACGATGCACAACTGAGTCTACTATGGTAGGAAGAAGAGAGAATCGACGCTAGACAACGCGCATGCGTGGAATTCAGAGTTGCCAACGGGGATAAATTATCCATTGTACTTTGTATAGAGTAATCATAGGCTGCGACCGCATACGTAATGGGTCTCGTTGATGTGCCCCAAACCTCATTTTGTGCGAAATCGGTGGTAGATAATAAATAGAGTAGGATTATTTTAATCTGGAAAATTATAATCAAGATTTTAAGGATTATTAGATATATCCATCCTACGCTGATGAAATGTGGGTGATCAGACCAACACCACCTGCAGAAAAGAAAACACATACAAAAATGCTGTTAAAATTCCCTCAAGAATATTTGCCTTCTTATGGAAACGACGCAGTTGTAGGAGAATTTCGCCTCCTAGTACCTAACAACCATAGTAGAGTCCTCTAATAGTACTGGCTCTTTTACAACATTTTCACAACCCCTACCCGCATAATTAAGCTCACCGGATAAAATATTAGTCACTTGTAACTATAGTAAGGGCCTCTTGCACGCCACATTACTCCATATGTTCATGCCATGGAATTCCCTGTGTAATAATGTTCTTTCTACAATGGGTGGTAAAGGACCAGAATTGACGTTTTATAGCAATTCCTGCCTCGAAGCAAATCGATTTGCAATTACAAGCCTGGCGATTCTACGATGGCCCCTGTCTGTCAACACTTTCTTCCGTCCGCAATTCTGGCGAGAGTTTTTCGCATTTTGGAAGATCTGCCATTGCTTGTAAATCAGGATGACCGTACTCGTCGAAACACTGCCAAGTTCAGCCACCTCTTTGGGTAACCTTTTGCACGGCCATATGCAATCACACCTTTTTGACATTCCATGACGTCACTTTTCCAGCTCATTTTAAGTAGAGCTGATTTGTTATCTAAAGATCTTCACGCCGTCCGCAACACAAATAAAGTCTAACCAACGTTTCGACGTAAACTGAGCTACACCTCTCGGCTGCCTAAGGTTCCTACACGCTTCAGATATTAAATTATGTTTTTTCTCCCTAGGTGACTAATTATTTATCCGGTGAGCTTAGTAGGTTCAATATTAATTTTTACTTATTATTCCCAAAACTTTACGTTCGTTAATGATTACAATCAATAAATTAAATTTTAGCTAATTAAGGAAGGACAAAACTATTGGGATTTCATGCTAATTATTTTCATGTCATTTTCCAATTATAAAATCTCATTTTTATATAAAGGAGGCAAGGCAATTATAACCTTCAGTTTACATACAAATAGTTCATTAAATCGGTGTACCAGAAATTAACCTCACTTGTGGCCAGCCATATAATTTTTGTAACTTTAGAGTGATAATCTTTCGTCTATTTGCTCCATATGTGACAAATCTGTGTATATTCTGAAATGGGACATTTTCGTTCAGTTGGTCTGTATGCTTCAATTCATCACTGCTATCTTTATGGCTCCCAGGCGTTTAAATCCATTTCGGAATGGAAGAAGCATCATAACTTTTGGCAAGGAAGGAAGTGCATATGAAAAAGTATTATCTGAAAAACTTAAAATACCAGTCTGTCCAATGATGAATGCTATCAAGAGAATTGAAGAGACAGGCTTAAATATATGATAAACAGCTGACAGGATGGTCTCGTAAAACCCCATTTTAATTCATAGAATAAATTCAACTGAGTGATATTTCTCCAAAGCCACGGCCTTAATACTCCATAAATAGCTCAGAATTAAACAGGGCCGACGGAACAAACGTATCGGTCACACGGTAAAGAGGATGCTTGGCGAAGCTGGGCTTCTCGGACGAGTGGCACCAAAGAACCCTCAGTTGAGATATTGTAATAGATAAAAAAAGTTAGATTGGGCTAAAATGAATCAAATCTAGGCGATCGAGGAATAGAAAACGGTTCTTTGCACCGATGAATCCAAGTTGAAGTAGTGAGCGAATGGATCCTCAGTGTATTGTGCCAATGATGAAGCATGGCGGAGATAGTGTTTTCGTTTGGTGCTCTTTTGATGGCGATTCAATGGGTGAGCTATTCAAAATATCGAATAAATTAGACCAACAAGGCTATCATTCAATTTTGTAGCGAGATGATTTTTAGCCTGCGTCCAGCCCGAGTCGTAGTTATTTGGAGAACAAAGAACAGGAAGGACAGTTCACAATCTTTGGCCACCAAAGTGTCCTGATTGCAATCCTATCGAACTCTTGTGGGATTATCTAGACAGGAATGAGGGAAAATGAGCCAATGAATGCAAAGATGCTATGTGGTTGTTTGTTCAAATGCTGGAATAAATTTCCACAAGACTATTTGGATTCTTTCGTAAAGAAGATGTCAAGCAAATGCTCTGTACTCTACAGTTATCAAAGCAAATGGCTTATTATTTTATAATTTAGAAAATTTAAATTAATTTTCTCTAAATGTGTATCTTTTGTTGTTATTCATGTTTACATTAAATTAATCTATAAGAAATCTACTGTTTCACTTACTTTCCTTTTCATCTGTTAATTTTAGTGTTTTATATCTCTCATGATCACGAGAGAATGATGAAATAAATCCAGCAAACCGCAAGAAAGAGAAAACAGAATAATTTTTTCTTTGGATCAGCGCGGTTGCTCGCTGCCTCAGGGGGATTGGATCGAATCCCACCCAGGTACGGGTTTTTCGAATTAGGAAATTACTTTTTTGAAAAGAAAAATCCGTTTTCTCTTTCTTGCAGTGTGTTGGATTTATTTCATCATTCTTTCATGCTCATGAAAGATATACATTGTATTTTCGCCGCGCTTTTAACTCAATTTCTCTTTCTCTTATATATATATATATATATATATATATATATATATATATATATATATATATATATATATATATATATATATATATATATATATATATATGTCAAAAAATACACAGGAAAATGAAAAGTGGATTGCAAGTACTTTCGACCTTGTTCAGTTCATTATCAAGGTATAACGAAAAATTCTACAAACCTGGTATGAATATGAGAAATCACAGAGTAACGTCTTGCCCATGTACAACGAGAGGACACAAAATAGAAACTATTATCAGAGATGGATATGAAGTATAAAACCAAATAGATAAGGTCTACTTCCGGAAATTTCAACTGTGAGCAAAGAATGTAGATATATAGGTCATTAAACTAAGTACATAACGTAATTGTGAATACATAAAAATAAACAAGTGAAACATAACTAAATTAATAAATCAAAGGGCTAAGATTTAAAATCGACAATTTTGTTATAAATAAGCCTTTTAATAACAGTCCAGTTTAAAGAGACCAGGGGATATATTAAAATTAGGCGAGGAATTAATAAATGAGCATTGGACCATATTTCTTTGAACAAAGTCATCAGATTTGTAAATAAATTTAGCCGAATTCCAATTAATAGGGTGACTGTTTTCAGATATATGGACAAAGAAAGCACCTGCTTTCACCCCTCCTAATATTTGATTTATGTTGCATCAAGCGTACACTTAATGATTTACTGGTTTGCCCAAACTGTTGCGTAGGGCAAACTGAACAATCGAAAGAATACCCCCCTCTATACTATTGTTATTATTATTAATCAAAATTTTGCACATGAGGGACTGATACTTGAATATGACATAAATATCTAACCTATTCAAGAGGCGGGGAAGTAAGGAATGGGACACAGGAAACGGTAAAACAAGGGAGTTCTTAAAATTCTATGCGGAAGGGATTTAAGTTCTGTAAAAGGATTTTTTTTGCCAAATCTAGTCATCCTACAAGAGACTTTTAAGGGTAGCAAAGATTGTTACCAATTTCAAAGATCTTAGAAATCTCAACAACCGAGAATTCCGGGCTGGCGACCCACAACCCCGGGAGAAACATTGAAATAAATACAAACTGTTTGACTTTATCATTATGACCTGAGTAAAAATGAATATAAGGACCGGCGTTAGTAGGACGCAAGGAGATTACACAAAGCACTCCTGATTTCTTTGTGTGTGGGATAGCCGAGAAAACGCCAAACATTTGGAACAGCATGGAATGGCCATCTCGAAAATCTTTTACACCTGGATTTCCCCAGAATAAGTTTTCACATATGTATAAGTGATGCAAAATTGAGTGAAGGTACGAGGGGCGGTCAATAGGTTTTGCAATTCGGATATAAGGAAACGAGATATGAGGAAAAGTGTTTTATTATTTTTCAATATAACTACCCACGACTTCAATGCACTTGCGCCACTTGTCCCTGAGGCTTCCAATTCCCGACAACCAGAAATCTCCCGACTGCTGTTCAATCCACTCCTGGACGGCGAGCTGGACATCTTCATCGTTCCTAAACCGGCGTCCACGCAGTGCAACTTTGAGTTGGCGGAATAAAAAGTAGTCGCTTGGGACCAGATCTGGACTGTAGGGGGGGTGGTTGAGCTGCTCGAATGCTCACTCGCGCAGGGCAGCTTGTGCAACTCTGTCCTTGTGGACTTTGACGACGTTGAAGTCGATGATGGGGTGTGAGGTTCCTAGGGACCCAACGGGCAGAGACTTTGGTCATGGCCAAATTGTCTTGGATGATGTTGATAACACTTCCATGTGATATTTCAAGTTCTCGCTCGATTTCTTCGACCTTCACGCATCGATTTTCGAGGATCATCCTTTCCACACGGGCCACATTGTCCTCGTTGGTCACATCTGACGGGCGTCCTGGACGGGGGTCATCTTCAAGGGACTCACGACCATGGCGGAACTCCATATTCCAGCGAGCAATGGTTGCATAGGAAGGGGCGGTGTCGGTATATACTGCAACCATGCGTTCATGGATCTCTTTCGCATTGTTGCCTTCCTTTGTAAAAAATTTGATCACTGCGCGGTGCTCAACCTTCTCCATTTTTGAAAAATTTGTGATTGACGATCTGCGATCAGCTACTGCTTGTTAAATAGATGAGGCAGGAGCGTGCGGCTGCAGGTCTTTACTTGTCATAACTTGTCCTAACACCCCCACAAACAGCCATCCCCCTTCCTCTGTTTTGCCCTACCGATTCGCATACCTATTGACCGCCCCTCGTATTTCTCATAGTCCCCAAATTAGAAGCTTTTCTAAAGAATCGCACGTTTGAGACAACTATGAACGAAATAAAAAAAAGCTTGGATTGATTTAAAATTAATTGTTAGTAATTTTCTCGGAAAGCAACGAAGTTCCTAGGATGAAGCCATCATTATTAGTCTCTTAGAAAGCCTCAAGAAAATGGTCGCTGGTATGTCTATAAAAATGCATTTATTTTAGCTCCCACTTGAATTATTTTCCAGAAACTTGTTGTGATTTCAGAGAGGACACAGGGACAAGTTCCATTAGAATATCTAAAGAGATGGAAGAAATGTCTCATGTTAAATGGGACATCAGCATGATGGGCGATTAATGTTGCTATTCGAAAAGGATAAACATAGATCCACACATAGGAGAAAATGTTTTTTTTTTTTAGTATCAAAGGTTATAGCTTTTGTTCTAGTTATTATTCCTTATATATAGGAGTCAACACATCATATACGCGAAAATGGACTACTGATAACATAATATAGGGTATTAATCACTCTTAACTTCTATAGAAGTAATAATTGAGTTAATAGAAGAAGACTATTATCATTTCTTGTTTATCAGGGTCAATTTATATATAATTGATTAAAAAAACGCAAAAAAGGGACCATCAGTTTGAAGTGGATGCTCCAGCAGAGTGGACTATCGTTGTGAAATGGGTGATGCAGCACCCATTTCATGATGCACGGTAGACCATTGGTATGAAGTGGATGATGCAGTAATGTGTACATGCTGTATGAATTGGATGCCGCCGTAGCACGGTGGACTATCGGCATGAAGTGGATAGTGTACTACGGTAGCCCATCGCCATGAAGTAGATGCTGAAGCAAAGTTGACCATCGCTATAAAGTGGATGCTGCAGCAATGCAAATCATCAAAATGAAGTGGATGCTCTACTTCAATGGACCATCGGTATGAATTGGATGCTGCAACACGGTAAATAATCGGTATGAAGGGGATGCTGCAGCACGCTGAACTAACGCTATGGAGTGATTGCTGCAGCAGGGTGGACGATCGATATGAAGTCCACAATGCCGCACGATGGAAGATAGGTATGATATGGATGGTGCAGAAAGGTGGACCATTGGCTTGAAGTGGATGCTGCAGCACGATTGAACATTGATTTCAAGTGGATGATGATGCACGGTAGACCATTGATATGAAGTGAATGATGCAGTAATGTGTACATGCTGTATGAATTGGATGCCACCGTAGCACGGTGTACTATCGGCATGAAGTGGATAGTGTACTACGGTAGCCCATCGCAATGAAGTAGATGCTGAAGCAAAGTTGACCATCGCTATAAAGTGGATGCTGCAGCAATGCAAACCATCAAAATGAAGTGGATGCTCTACTTCAATGGACCATCGGTATGAATTGGATGCTGCAACACGGTAAATAATCGGTATGAAGGGGATGCTGCAGCACGCTGAACTAACGCTATGGAGTGACTGCTGCAGCAGGGTGGACGATCGATATGAAGTCCACAATGCCGCACGATGGAAGATAGGTATGATATGGATGGTGCAGAAAGGTGGACCATTGGCTTGAAGTGGATGCTGCAGCACGATTGAACATTGATTTCAAGTGGATGATGATGCACGGTAGACCATTGGTATGAAGTGGATGATGCAGTAATGTGTACATGCTGTATGAATTGGATGCCGCCGTAGCACGGTGGACTATCGGCATGAAGTGGATAGTGTACTACGGTAGCCCATCGCCATGAAGTAGATGCTGAAGCAAAGTTGACCATCGCTATAAAGTGGATGCTGCAGCAATGCAAACCATCAGAATGAAGTGGATGCTCTACTTCAATGGACCATCGGTATGAATTGGATGCTGCAACACGGTAAATAATCGGTATGAAGGGGATGCTGAATAACTTCTGGACAATTTGTATGAAGTGGATGCTCTAGCACGATGGCCCATTGAAATGAAGTGTATGCTAAAGCACGGTGGACGATCGGTATGACTTAGCTGCTGTAGTAAAGTGGACCATCGGTTGAAATTGATTTTGCAGCACAGTGGAAAAGGGGTATGAACTGGATTTTGCAGCAGGGTGGATCATCAGTATAAATGGATGCTGGAGCATTTACACAAAATTTAGGAGCCCATCTGGCGACTGCCTATTTGGCCATAAGTCGCCGTACTCATGACAGCCTAGTACTGTGCTACATTAAAATAAAAATATGGATAACAAAAATCAACTGGGACAGTTAGCGTGCGCCAAGATCGCCTGGACTGGGACATTCAACAAGAATGTGCCGAACAGTCTGAGGGATAACGCAGTCCTCACAATAAGGCGCAGGTGAGCAATCCATCAAATGGCAGTGCGTCCCGCGAGTGCGTCCAATTCGGAGACGACAAAAAGTAACCTGAAGCCATCCCGGCATTGGGGGGTAGGTGCATGGGAACAGTCACGGCGCAATGGCACGCAACTTTAGATTCCCCTCGACCGTCTTCCACCTTCTTTGTCATATTTCTGTATTATAATCAGTGTAAAGAAGAGCGAAACGTTGGTCTGGTCGCGCAGTCCTCGCGGACTCTTTGGCGTCCTCATTCCCCGCAATTCCTACATGTCCAGAAACTCAGCAGAAGATTATATCGACATCCGCCTGGCTCGTCAAAACCATGATATCACGAAATCACAAACAGGGGATGCGGAGATTCCAATGCCGCGAGGGCACTCAGGGCGCTTTGTGAGTCGCTATAGATCACAATCCGGTTCCCGAACCGGGCATTTCGCGTAACCTCCCGTACCGAGCGATGTATTGTAACCAGCTCGGCCGTGAAGACAGACGCAGCGCCTCGCTAACTTCAAACAAAGGGGACAGGGCGTGGAAAATGACCCCCTCTTGGGCCTTGAGCCATCCGTATACACTGGCATGGTTTCAACGTGACACAAAGTGTGCTCCAAAAAGGCTGAAAGCAATACTCCCGGCGCTGTAGAAGCTTTGGGAGCAGAGGCGCCACCGGCCCGAGAGCTATACCTAACTCTCAAAGGAGTTTCCTGGCCTTAAACTCAAAGGGGTTAGGGTATAACTGGCGTCTATTAGCGACATAGGAACAATCGAGATAAGCTGCGAATGCAGTGAGAGCCGTTGGCGACAGAGGGAGGCGCCGGGATCGCGCGTACAGGCGAATAATGCACTGTACACAGCGCAGAGAGACTGGTATCTCCCTAGCATTGACAGGGCTCTTAATGGAAGAAGAGCGCAAGGCACCGGTTGCCAGGCAAAAACCAGTGTGGTGGGTCGAGTCTACCTTCCGAAATACATGCTGGGATACGGATGCATAAAACTTGCATCCGTAATCAAGCTTGGAACGAACAAAGGATCGATAAAAAAGTAAGGCAGTAGCCCTATCAGCGCCCCATGTGCTGAACGGCAGAGAACGTAGAATATCCATGTGCGGGTACAAGAGATCCTAAGGTTTCGAATGTGAGTCTACCGGATGAGGCGTCAGTCAAATACAAGACCAAGGAAACGGTGCAACTCAACCACATCCAGGCGCAACCCCATTAAGAAACAAATCTGGGTCGGGGTGAAGCCGTGGATGGCGGCAAAAGTGCACCCCTTAGTTTTGCCTAAGGAAAACCGAAGCCTGTGCGCTTCGGCATAGCAAGAAACGCGGTTCAATGCCTGTTAGAGTCGACGCTCCAGAGTTGGCATCTGGGCCGTGCCAAAACAGATCGAAAGGTCGTCCACTTAAAGCGTAGCTAGAACATCATCTGGCAGCACCGAGGTTATGCCGTTGATGCTCAGGGCAAAAGGTGTGACACTGAGGACACTTCCCTGCGGGACACCCTCTTCCTGCTCCTTTGAGCCGGAGAGGGTTCCCCCACCCGTACGAGGAAAAGATGATCTCGCAAAAATTCGGATATAAAGATTGGGAGGCGTCCCCTCGCACCCATCGTGTGGAGAGTCTCCATGATACCGTATCGCCATTGCGTACCATAGGTCTTCTCCGGATCAAAAACCACCGTGGTGTATGGCTGTCTACGAAGGAAGGCCTCACAGACGGCATTTTCCAGTCGGAGCAGAGCATCCGACGTGTATTGGAATTTGCGGAAGCCGCACTGTGAAGAAGACAGATGGCCTCCGCTGTACAGAAAAAAGGTTAATCTAACATTTACCAATTTTTCCATCAACTTACACATGCGTGTGGTTAGAGAGAACAGGCGGTTTGCGAAAAGCGAGCACAGTAGCGATTCACCAGTAATCTGGGAGGATACTCTTTACCCAGATCCTGTTTAACAAATCTAACAGTAAGGCCATGTCTCGCTCACCCAGGAGGTGTCAAAGCATGGCATACGGGACATTGTCCGGACCAGGGGTGGTATCTGCGCACGAAGCGAGAGCGGAAGGCAACTCGCTCAGAGTAAACCTGTCGATGAAGGGTTCTCCAACTCTGGAGGTAAAGTCCATTCGGCGGCCTTCCGCGACATCACGACGCGCATTGAATACTGGCAGAGCAGCATCCAGGCTAGATAATGCGGAGAAAGCGGTCGTGAAGGATTCCGCCACGGACGCGGAGCCGAGATTGCGGTCCCAATCTCCTAGAAAACGGGAAGCGGGTCCTGCAAGAACTTGCCCTGAATCATATTAACTCGCTTCCACACCTTTGCTAGAGGGGTATTCCCGTTAAGTGAAGACACGTGTGCCAGCAAAGAAGAGCCGCGGGCGTTCTTCGAAATATACTGGAACCTAGCCCGACGAAATTCACAGATAGTGAAATGACTCGTGCGGCGCTTATAGCGCATGTAAGCATATCGCTTTTGTTTGAGGACTGTCTCACACTCTGCTGACCACCACGGGAGTGGTCAGCGTAAAAAACGGCCAGACGTTATAGGAATAGTAGTTAGGCCCACGGCCATGAAATTGCCGGAGAAAAACTCAATGGCCTCATCAACCGACCTAAACTCCTCGACTGAGATAGAGAAATCATTCATTTCTTGAAATACGGACCAAGATGCCTGCGCCAAGCTCCACCGGAGCGACCTCTCGGGCGGCAGTGGCACATAAAATGATATTTGAATGGGAAAGTGATCACTACCATGGAGGTCATCGACCACCACCACCCCAAATCAGGCTGTGCATGCGAAAAGCACAAAGATAGATCGAGACAGGAAAATGAAGTGGTTCTCGGGCAGTGATGCGTAAACTCATCCATATTTAGGACACCTATCTCCATCTCGTCGATCACGTCGTCAGCAAGGACTTGACCCCTGGGAATAATCGAGTAGTCTCTCTAGGGGGAGTGTCTACCATTCAGATCTCCGAACAAGAGAAAGGGTCTCAGAATCCATCCCTTGATGTGGCGGGATTCCACCGCGTTTAGTCGGCTGACGGTAGAATGTACGCGGAAATAACAGTACACCTCCTATCTAGGTACAGCTACACAGCCACTGCCTGAAAGGAGGTATCTAAACCAAAGAGAAGAACGGAGACATAATGCCGGGTGTAAATCGCGCATCCTCCCACCCGGACTACATTCTGTGGTGGTGGGGTCGCAAAACCCTTATACCCAGGGGGGCAGGGGGCACGCGCCAAGATAGCTAATTTGGGCAAAAGAGACGAGACGAGCCTCTGCAAACCTCCCAGTTGGCCCGGAGTCCACGGCAGTTCTATTGAAGGAATATACCCTCCAGGTCTAACTTGGAGGAGATGCAGGGACCCTCTTTAAAGAGAAGACCCTCACGGGAATGGTCGTACGACCCTTCCCAGGGGCAGAACTCTGGGCACTGATGGCCGAACAAAGCGCTGCAGGCGCTGTCGCTGATTCATTGGGGAGGTTTGGCACGCTATGCGAATCTTTTCCTCCCTCTGCCTGGAAACCTTAGGTAGCTACCATCACCACGGTAGCTAGGAAGGCAAATCACTGCGCCCCTTATGGTTTGGATGCTGCAGTATGGTATAAATTCCTTTTGAAGTGGATACTGAAGCACAGTGGACCATCCATATAATTGCTTGCTTCAGAAATGTGTCCATCCCAATGAAGTGAATGCTGCAGTTGGATGGAGCATCGGTATGAAGTAGATAGTGCAAAAAAGGTGGTCCATCGGTATGAAGTAAAGAGTGAAGCATGGTGGACCAGCGATATGAAGTAAATGATGCAGCAAAGAGGAGCAAAAGTAGGAACTGGAGGCTGTAGCACTGTATACTATCATCATGGAGTGGATGTTACAAAACTGTGAGTCAACCGTAAGTATTAGATGCCGCAACACGGTGGATCATCGGTGTAAAGTGGATGCTGGAGAAGGATGTACCTTCGGTATCAACTGGATTTTCCAGCAGGATTGACCAGCTGTAAGAATTGGATAATTCAGCACGGTGCATCATCGGTATGAAGTGGATAATGAAACACGGTGGAGGATCGGTTTGAAGTGAATGTTGCAGCATGGTGGACCATTGGTATAGAGTAGAATCTGCAGCTGATAAGATGATCTGTATGAATTTGATAATGTATCACTGTGCCCAATCAGTATAAGGTGGATTCTACAACAGGGTAGAACATTGGTATGAAGTGGAGGATATTGAAGATGGAACAACGGTATGAACTGGATGGCACAGCACGGTGTACCATCTGTCTAAAGAGTATTCTGCCGCGCAATTAACTATCGACCAGTGGTATGAAGTGAATACTGCAGAAGGATAGACTATAGGTATGAAGTGAATTTTGCAACACGTTGGACCATTGGTATAATGTGAATGCTGTAGCACGGTGTTCCATCGTTATGAAGTGGATGCTAGAGCACTTTGGATCATCCGTATAAATTGGATACTGCAGAATATTTTACCATCAGGATGAGGAGGAGACTGCAGCAACGTGAACCATCGTATGAACTGGATGCTAAAAGAATTGGATGAGGCATCAGTGTAGACAATCGGTATGAAATTGAGGTTGAAGAACGGTCAACCATCAATATGAAGTGGATGATGCAGCAGGGTGGACTTACGGTATAAACTAGATGGTGCATCAGAGTGGACAATTGTTATGAAGTAGATGCTGCATCAGAGTGGACAATTGTTATGAAGTAGATGCTGCATCAGAGTGGACAATTGTTATGAAATAGATGCTGCAGCAGGATGAAATGAGGAAGCTGCAACCCATTGGATCATCTCTATGACTGAATACTGCAGCTTGGTGCACAATCGTTATGAACTGGATGCTAACCCTTGGGTGGACCATCATTTGGAAGTGTGTGCTGCAACACGGTGGACAATCCGATTGAAATGGATAATACAACATGGTGACCATCCGTATAAGTGGATGCTGCTGCATGTTGGTCCATTTGTATGAATCGAAAGTGGCAACAGGGTGGACTGACAGTGAGGAGTTGAAAGTGCATCACGCTGAACTATCAGTATGAAGTAGATGGAGCAGAACGGTGGACCATCGATATGAAGTGGATGAAGCAGTAGGGTAGACAATCGGTATGAAGTGGATACTGCAGCACTCTTTACCATTCGTATATAGTGGATGTTACAGATTCGTGTAGCATTATATGAGCTAGATACAGCAACAATGGTGGACCATCTGAATAAAGTGGGTGCTACAGCATGGTGGACCATCGGTATGAATTGGAAGCTGTAATACGGCGGATCATTGGTATACGGTGGAATCTGGGGAACGTTGGACCATCTTAATGGAGTGAATACTGCACCAAAGTGACCATTGGTATAAGGTGTAAACTGATGCACGCTAGCACATCGGTATGAAGTGGATCACTCGTATCAAGTGGATACTAAAACACGGTGGACCATCAGTATGAAGTTGATGTTAGTGAAGGGTGGACCATCGGTATGAATTGGATAATGCGGCAGGGTTGACTATAGGTGTGAATTGGATGCTGCAGCACGGTTAAACTTCGGCATGAAGCAGATGTTGTAGTAGGGTGGACCATCCGTATGAAGTTGAAGCAGCAGTCCGGTGCATCATCTGTACGAAGTGGGTGTTGCAGAAAGGTGGACCATCGGAAATAATTGGATACTGCAGCAGAGTGGATAATCGGTATAAAGTATATAGTTTTGTAGGATGGACCAACATTATGAATTGGATGATGCAGCATTGTGCCGCATTTGTATGAAGTGAATGAAGTTCATTGTACAGAACAGTTGACCATCAGTATGAAGTGGATTCTGCAGTACGATGAGCCATCGAAAGGAAGGGAAGGCTGCGCCACGGTCGCCTATTAGTATGGAATTGATGGTGAAGCAAGGTGGACTGTCGGTATGATGTGGATAATGCAGCACGGTGGACAATCGGAATGAAGTTAGGTTGCTGCAGGGTGGAAAATCTGTATGATTTGGGTACTGCAAGAGGATGGACAATAGGTATGAACTGAATACTGTAGCGCAGTTGACCATCACTATAAAGTGGAAGCAGCAGTCTGCTAGATCATCTGATTGAAGTGAATGCTGCAGTAAGGTGGGTACTCGGTGTCACTGGTTACTGCATCATAGCTGACCAGCGGTCTGGTGTATTCTGCAGCACGATGGACCATCATCATGAAAGGGATGCTGTAGTCCGGAGACACATCGATAAGAAGTAGATGGGTAAGCACGATTGGCTATCGGTATCAACTGCATGTTAAAGGGGGTGGCCATAAATATAAATTGTATCCTGGAGAAAAGTGGAACATCTGAATGAAGTAGATGCGGCGGCAGGGCGGACGATCGGAATAAAGTGGATGCTACAGCAAAGTAGCATTCAATATGAAGTGGATGCTGAAGCTTGGTCGACCATCCTATTAAGTAGATACTGCTACACGTGATGCTGCAGATATGTGACCCATCGATACTATGTAGATGTTGAAGCACGATTGACATCAGTGTGAATTGGCTTCTGAAGAACAGTTTACCTTCCGTATGAAATGAATATTAGAGTAGTATGGACCAAGGGTATGAACTGGATTCTGCTTCCAAGTGAACCATTGTTATGAAGTGGATAATAAAGTAGAGTGGGCAAACGGTAGGAAGTGGACAATGCAACACAGTGGAACATCAATATGAAATGAATGCCACAGGTATGAAGTGGAAACTGCAGCCAGGTGGATCATATTTATGAAATAGATGATGCAACACGGTGCCCCATCGGTATGAACTGTATGCTGAAGCACGGTGGACCATCGATATGAAGTTGGTGCTGCATATGGGTGGACTATCGGTAATAAGTGGATGGTCGTCCATCAATATCAAGTGGAGGCGGCAGCACGGTGGATTTTCCGTATAAAGGTACTGCTGCAGCACAGTAGACAATCGGTAAGAAGTGGATTCTTGAGCACAGTGGAAAATAGGTATAGAGTGGATGTTGCAGAATGGTATACCATATGTATGAAGTGGATGAGGCAACACTTTGGGCCATCGGTATAAAATGGATGCTTCAGCACGTTAGATCATCGGTATAAAGTGGATGCTGAAACACTTTGGAGCATCAGTATGGAGTGAATGTAGCAGAAGATTGGACCATCAAGATGAAATTTAGGTTGCAGAACTGTAGACCATCGGTATGAAGTACATAGATGCTGGATCAAGGTTCCTTTTTTTAGTAATTGGATGCAGGACCAACAGTATGAAGCGAATAATGCAGCTTGGAGCCCCATCTGTTTAATGTTTTTTTCTGCCGCACGTTGAACCATCGGTATGAAGAGGATGCTCTCGCACGGTGAATAAGCGACATGAAGTGGATGCTGCCCTATAATGGACCATAGTTTTTAAGTGGATGCTAAAGCACTTTGGGGCATCGGTATACTGTGAATGGATCAACACGTAGGAACAACATAATGAAGTGGATGCTGAAGCACTTTGGACCATCGGTGTGAAGCGGATGCGGCAGAAAATTAGATTATCGGTATAAATTGGATGCTTCAGCAAGGTAGGCCATAGTAAAAATTGGAAGCAATAGCACAGTAGACCATCAGTATGAACTGGAGTGTTCAGGAAGGTGGACAATTGATAGGAAGTGGATGTTGCACCTGGTGAACTATCAATATAAAGTGGATGTTGCAGTAGTGTGGACTATCAGTTTGAAGTTGATCTGTAGAACGGTTGACCAGCAGCATGTGGACAATAGGTATGAAGTGGATACTGCACCACAGTGTACCTTCGCTATGATTCGGATGCTGTAGTAGTGTGGACTACTATTAGTTTGAAGGGGATCTGCAGCACGGTCACCAACTAATGCGAATTGGATGCTACAGCATGGTGGACCAACGGTATGAAGCTGATACTGCAGCACGCTGGACCATCTGTATAAATATTTATAAATTGAATACTGACGCACGGTGGACCATTTGCATAAGGTGGAGGCTCGGTCTTAAGTGGATTTTCCAGCAGTTTTACAATTGGTATGAAGGATGCTGCAGCAGGGTGAATAATAAATTTTCAAGTGGATCTAATCGGTATGAAGTTGAAGAATCACCCTGGTTGATCATCTGTATGATTTGGATGTTGCAGCACGGTGCACTATATTAAGTGGATGCTTCAGCACGATGCCATATCTATATTAAGTGGATGCTTCAGCACGATGCCATATCTATATTAAGTGGATGCTTCAGCACGATGCCATATCTATATTAAGTGGATGCTACATCAGTTTGGATCATCTATTTGAAATAGATTTTTTAAGCGCTTAGAATCCTCTTTTTCCTTTGGGGTCTATTTAAACTAAGTCTTATTTTAGACTTCTTACTTTTTTGTTTTTCTCTCTTTTTTATTTTTATTAAATATATTTTTAAGAAATTTAACTAATTAGTCTATTACCGGCTTCTTTTCGGCATAGATATAGAGGGTAGGGTTGGGTCTTAAGGACCGGGTCCTTTGGTAGGAGTAATTTGGCCAATGTAATAGTAGGTGCTCAATAGTTACTCTGGTGCTACATTTATTGCTTTATGGTTGTGGGAGTTATAAAAGCGGTAAATGTGATTTAGCCATGCATGTCTCACACGAAATTCTGCCATCACTGTTTTTTTTACTTTTCTGGAGGAAGATCGCCACGTATCTGCGTTATTTTTAATTTGTAGTAGGTGAGGGTGCCCTTTGGTCCACCAAGTGTTGTTCCAATAGTAACGTATGTTTTTCGCGTAGCTTTTGAAGTAGTGTTTGAAACAGGTTGGCTTCAATGGTACAGAGGGAAAATGTGATGCCGATTTTGCTACCTTATCTGCTCTTTCGTTGCCGTGTATCTCCACATATCTTGGGGACCAACAGAATTGTATTTCATTGGGAAATTTGCTTAGTTAGTTTAATATGACGGTGGCATTGGATGATCTGTGTGGCTAGATTTTAGTAGTGCAAGTGTAGTGCTTGAATCAAGGAAAACCGTAAAACGATTTGGAGGCTGTCGAATGATAACTTTGAGAGTGAGGTAGATTGCTGTGAGTTTGGCTAAGAGTACGGAGGAACTTGACGGTAGGCTGGCGGATGTGATACAATGGAAAAGAATTGCTGCGCTGCCTACGCCATCAGCAGATTTAGAGCCATCTGTGAATATTTGAATGCTTTCTCTGTGGCTCTCGTAGTGACCACGGAAGTACTGTGCTGGCATTATTGGAGAGAGGCTGGTTTTGGAGTTTGTTAAGTTGGGGGTGGGGCATACGTGTTGTTTCTGTAGAAGCCAGGGTGGCTTAGGAGAACAATCTTCAGAGAGCTTCTTTGGCTGTGGAAATTTAAGTTGATTTCGGGGGCCAATAACTCTTGTGTAGGAATAGTAGACTCTGGGGCGTATGATTTCCGATAGACCAGTTGTGGATAGGATAAGCCGGATTGTGGAGTTGTTGTGGTGGTTTCTGGCATAAATATGTCGGCTCTATATTACTTTTAGTTGCTTTAAAAGAAGGATATCAGTTTTCACATACGGAGAGCTTGTAGGAGTAGATTTGAAGGCTTCTCTTGCGATTCGGAGAGTTGGTGATAAAGCGAGACCAATGTTGTGGTGTGTGTGATTTTTGCTGCACAATAGAGGTGGTTTGCATATCACTATTTGACGGGAGGATTATTTAGTGAAGCACTAACAGAGTTTTCCGCTCTGATCTCCAGTGTTCGTTGGAGAGTTTCGACAGAAGGTTTAGTACTTGGGTAGAGCGACTTCGCAAAACTGTAATATGTGGCCTCCATATCACTTTGCTGTCAAAGGTCAGGCATAGGAATCTGGCCTGGTGTTTGAATTAAATTTGCTTTGCTTGTATTTTGAGTAGAAGAGTGGGGCTCTGTTTGTTCCTTGAGAATGTTATTGCTATAATCTTTTCAGGCGAAACCATGAAACCATGGTTGATGGTCTAGATTGCTATTGCGTTGATGCTAGTTTGGAGTTGTTCGATCACCGCGATTACATTTTTACCTGAGAGCCAAATGGCGAAATCTTCCACATAGAGCGAACATCTAATGGGTGAGAAACTTAGAGAGCAAAATCATTTACTGGAATTATGAAGAGTGTTATGCTCAAAACAACTTTGCGGGACCCCTTCATGATCCGCATATATTTGTGAGTTGGCTCCATGGAGGTGTACTTAAAACTGACTGCATGTGTAGTTGCTCTAATATCTTTCATTGCCATACAGAGTGGTAATCTTCTTTTAGGTCGAACAAGACTTCAGTTAATATTTTTCTCTCTGAAAATACCCCGTCAATATCGTTTTCCAAGATAGTTAAGGTTTGATCGGTGACGTCTGTATCCATATTGGCTCGGGGTAAGGAGATTGCACTCTTTAAGAGGCCATTCGAGTCTCAAGTTGATAATTTTTTCAAGTAGTTTGCACAGGCATCATGCGAGGTCTATTGGCCTGTAGTTGTTCGGACTGGATAGATTCGTTTTGAGTATTAAAAATGGTAGCACTTGCTAGTCACAATACGTTTGGAAATAAGCCATTGTTCCCAAGGTTGTTATACAGTAGGAAAAGATAGCAGAGCCACTTCGAGTGTTTATGAGGTAGGATTTGATATAAAATTTGGCAATCACTCAACAAAGGAAATGGGGCATTTTACCAGTGCCGTCTATAGGTTTTCCATGGTAAAGGGATCATTGTATGAGAGATGTTGATGGTAGAGAAGTCTAGCTGATAATTGTCCCTTCCATCTTTCTTAGAATAAATATATCGTTTTGAGATCCTTTACATATATTGTATAATGAGGTGCCAATGGTGTTAGCAACTTCTTTTGGGTGGCTTACCAGGTAGTCGTTGACTTTAAGTATTTGTAGGTGCATAGGACTTGTGTTTCTTTTCATATTTTTCATTCGCTTCTAGACCTTTGGTAGAGGTGTCTGAGAAGTTATGGTAGCTACATATGTCTGCCATAACTCACAACGTACGGATTGAAAGGTGCAAAGAGCAGCTGTGCTAAGTTTTTTGCATGCTAGGTAGTTGGCTGTTGAATTAGAGGTTCTGAGATGCCGATGGGCTCTGTTTGGCTCTTTCGCATCATTTGTTATACCATGGGGTGGAGTTCCAGAGGTTTGAGGTATTCGATTGGGGGATATGTTAAGCAGTGATTGCGTATAGTTCTTGAGTAAAGCGTTGGATATTTGCAAGGTCAGCAGGTAAGTCAAGCATGTTGGGAATATTGAGGGTGGCTGATTCAAAGGCTGGCCAGTTTGCTCCAACGTCGTTACGGTACTAGTGTGGTTAGCGAAAGGTGCTCTATTATGACGTGGTAATGATCACTCCAGCAGACCTCTGGACGAACCTGCCACAACAATTATGTTGTGAAAGTAGACGAATGAATAGAGTAAAAGAGTAAAAAGGGTAGATGGAAGGAGTGAGGAATGGTTGCAGAGTGAAGATGACCGGAGAAATTATGAAGTGGACCAGCTGGTAAAAGACATGTATCAGGGCTTAATCAGTGGACCAAAGCTAATGCTCTCTTCAAACCACCTGTTGTAAATCAAAAGGTCACAATAATATCAAAGTTTAAGGAGGTGTGGAAGGAGGTAGTAAAGGTTTCCCTTGGTAAAGGAAAGGTTGAAGTAAAAGAGAGGTTCATTGCAAAACTAGATAAGTTATTTGATATATTGACATGCAAATGTCAAATTTCCAGTTGTAGGGAAGTAGGTTGTAATGGCTGGAGACTGAAGCCCACATTAACTGCTGTTGTAGTAAAGATAAAAAAATACCTACTAGGGAACTGGCCTTTATTAAAGGACAAAAGGAGAAGGTTGGGAGTAAAGGTACCTTTCAAATTGGAGGTCCTGATATTCCAGAGCATAATAGACAATTAAGAGCTTCAGAAAAGAAAGAAAGAGAAAAAGTAAGGAGGAAAGCGCTGTTTTAGCAAGAAAAGTAGCAAGAAAAGAAATCGAGCATTTTTTGGCAGAAGATGAAGATCTGGAGATTCTGATGGTGACAACAGTTTGGGTGATGAAGTAACTTTTTAAGCTATACAAGAGCCGGAATCTTCCACCAGAAATAGAAAGAATTATGATGAATTCCATATATTGCTCTTGCTAGTATAAGGTATGGTGTTAGATTGAGACCAACTGCAGCTATAGCAACAGCAGCTTTAATAGATGCTGGATTAATTACTGAGGAAGATACAAGTAAAGTAATTGATAAGAATAAAGTTAAGAGAGCACAGGAAAAGCTAATGAAAGTTATTGAACATGAGTTTGAGGAAAACTTAAGGAAGGATGGGGGAATTTCTTGTATTCTCTTTGATGGACGAGTTGATGTGACAAATTTTATGATGGAGGTAGAGGGAAGTGAAAAATTGTTTCCAGAAAAAACAAAAGAGGAGAATTACACTGTTATCAGTGAGCCTGGGAGCAATTACCTCTTCCACTTTGTCCCAGAAAAGGCTGCAAAAGAAGAATCACATGCAGAGAAGATCGCTAAGGCTATGTTTGGATGGCTGAAACAAAGGAGTTTGGATAAAAGCTTAATGACCAATGAAGGAGACTCCACAAATATAAACACAGGTGTAAAAGTTGGAGCTCCATTTGGAAAGAAAGCTTGTTTGGTTGGTCTGTAACCTACACACTGAGGAACTTCCTCTCCGACATCTAATCATCATCCTGGATGGCCCAACACTATCTGAAAACAGATATTCTGGACTAATATGAAAGCTCCTTGATTCTGTTACAAACTTTGATATCAACCCAAATTTTACTCAAATATCTTTAAGTCCTCCTCTTACCAAGATACTTCAGGAAGTGGTGCAAGATCTTTCCACTGATCAACACGACGGCTATAGAATTTTAGCGGATCGGCAATCAGAGATGGCTGATCACAGCTAACAAACTTCTTCGGCTGCGGGTCTCAAAGCATGAGCTCAAAGAAAAAGCCTTTAAGAATCTACGACTGATTGTTGAGTTCATCATTGGTGTATATTAATCATGCTGGTTTAATGTTAAAATTAAGCACTCTTTGACCGAGGGATCTAGGCACATTCTTTATCAACTTCACTGTCTTAAGTCTCAGAGGAAGGAGGTGTTGGATATTGTTTTGCCAACTGTTAAGAGATCAGCTTGGTATGCATACAGTGAAGCCATCCTCCAGACCCTCCTATGCTCTGAAGATCAGGCGGAGAGAACTGAAGGGGTGAAAAGAATCCAGACCATCAGGGAAGAAGGGGAACCAGATACTCAACTGGGAGAAATAAGACATCAATTGTGATGCTACCAGGATTGGAGATCTGATCATTAGGTCAGAGGATATCTCTGAGCCACCTCTCACTTGCTCTTTAAGTACTTCTGAATTGAAAAAATTCATTGACTCTCCTATGAAAGTAACTGACTAGCCTTGTCACACACAGATCATTAAGAAGGTTGTAAGAATGGTGAAAAGAGGAATGGAAGAATCAGGGCACAAGAGACAAGTAGACGTCTCATATCCAGCAATGAGTCAAAGCAAGATTTGTGTGCTCTGGTGAAATTTAACTTTTGAATATGACCCAAAGTGACCCATGCAGCTATATGTGGAGCTTTGCATACACTTTTCTCACTCAATAAACATGTAAATTTGAGGTTACTTTGTGTTTGTGGGAACTTGGATTAAATAAAAATAGGTTACATAAGCTCGTGACGAAAGGGAAAAATTTACTTTTATTTAAATGGGAATTGATGTAGGTAGGAGCAATTGTATAACAAAATCAAGTTCTTTTTCAAAATCTACACCGGAAAATCTATCATTTATGCACCCCTCATTAGAGGATTTAATGAAAATATATGGTTGCCCCAAAGTATGACCCGCCCTACTGCAGCACGGTGGACCATTCGTATGAAGTTGATGCTGCAGTCCGGTAGACTATCGCTATTAATTGCATGTTGCAGCAAAGTTAGCCATCCTTATGAAGTGCATTTTGCAGTAAGAAGACCATCGGTATAAAGTTGATGCTGCAACACGTTGGACCATTGGTATGAAGTGGATCCTGCATCAGGGTGTACAAGCGGTATGAAATAGATGAAGGAGCACAGTAGACCATCTGTATGAAGTGTATGCTGCAGCATGGTGGACAATCAATATGAAGTGTATGCTGCAGTACAGTATCCTCTCGTTATGTAGTGGATGCTGCAGCAGGGTGGACCATCGCTAGAAGTGTATACTACAGCATGGTAGACCATCGATATGAAATGGATGATGAAGCACGGCAGACTATCGGTTTGAATTGTATATGAAGTGGATGCTGTAGCACTCGTGATTCGAAAGTTCACCTTACATTGTAAGACCACAGTAAGAAGATCGGTGGTAAAAGATCTAGTAATTTATTTTTTTATACATACAACACTACCAGTAACATGAGATGGAATGAACTTAATTTTAATATATTTGGTTTATCCAATAATACGTAATTAATAATTCTATAATTTCAACCGTAATTCTTAACAAGAACCACGCACGCTATTTCATAATTTTTTCCAAGACCAAACAACCTAAAACCACTTAAAAGTGTCTTAGGAGTAATACTTTTATGGCGGAGACGTTTATCACCGCTTATAAAGTCACGAAGTTAAATTTAGCAACGCAAGAATGCTTTGAGAGGCGAAGTTTCGATTGTTTGCGCTTTGGTTTTGTTGTTATTACTTGTATAATTGAGCTATTTTGACGTGTGAATGAGATTGGGTTTGGTTAATTCAGGTTGGTTAGTTTTAAATAATGATTATATGTAAGTTGTTTGAATTTTCTTAATTACGCGAAACGATTCTAAAAATTAAATTTTTGTTTGTTGTGACGCCATATTTAAATACCATGAGACGGCTCAACTTACGTTCGCTCTTTTTAAGTTGGCGAACCAAGATAGCTTGATTTTAAGGTTAATATTAGATAATTTTTATATAATTAGATTAACTGTTGCCTTTCTACTAGCGGCTCTTCTACTTGACCTAAAGAAGAGATATTAGGTGTTATTAACCTGTTTTGCTTGGGAAAAAACTATACACTAGCATGTGAGGCTCTTGTTATCAATTACCTTTTAAACATTTGTGGGTACATATTTTACCTGATTAGACATGTTTTAATTATAACACAGATATTTCGTATTTTGGGTCGTAGAATATTATTCAGATTAGCTTCTGCACTGAATTGCCTGAAATATATATGGACGAGTTGTATTTAGTTAATACGAATCATATAACTAATGATAGATTATTCATACAGGATTGTCGTGGTACAACCATTCTATACCATACACTACTCCTATATTATGCGTGGGGGTGGCTTAATCACCTACTGCAATGCGAACCGTTGAATGACTGTTTGCAGAGATTAACAACCTACTAGGAAGTCACACTTGAGGCGTTGGGTTTCAAATCCTTAATAATCAGACAGAGTGCATAAATGGTTGGCGAGATTTACTTGAATAGGTCGAGAGTATCGTTCATGGTTAGTTAAAGATGAAACAACGAAATATAATTTTATTTACAAAGATCAAAATAAGAATAATAATAATAGGCAAAAGGGAATTATAAAATTGTAAGAATCTCTTGATAATTATTATGAGGAGGGATTCTCAAATGGAATTAATTGATTAATGTTACTAGGCTGAGATCAAAGGGAGAACTTGACAATACTAATACTGGAGGGGGTTTCAGGCTTACGGGTCAATGACTTCGAGGAAGGTCCTTCTTGCGATGAGGCCAGTGGGAAACGATCCGATGAGGCAAGTGGGGCAGGATCCCAATGAGGCAGATGGGGCACGATCCGAACCAACCTTCCGATGAAGATAACCACACTTGAAAGATGACGTTCGACGGGGAATGTGGGAATTCTTGTAAAAAAACTGAAAGAGGAATCTTTTCCTCAAAGGTAATCGATGGAGATTTTCTTCGGTTCTATTAAACGAAGGGAGACTGTTGCGCAAATTCAAAGTCTTGCCGTGTACGGAAGCTACCAATTGATTTGAGTAGAATCTCGGATGAAGAAGTCTGCTATCTGACGAACGCTCACGGGATGAGACGATAAGGACGGCCTTGAGGTGCGGGCTGAACTCTTCGAATAACATAAAGGGAAGAGGGGGTATGAAGAAAGGAGTCATAAGCTCCAGACATCTTAATCCGGAGGCGGAGTCGATTCATCATTTAGCAGTGAGGTGCGAGACAGCGCGGCTCTTTCTCACCTAGTCACCGGCGGAGGGGGGGGGGAGGAGCTTGGGACGAGTTCGCAGGTTGGGAAATATTTTCCCAACGTGCTCAAGAGTGTCGAAAATTTGAGAATGTTCGAACAGGAAATGACGTCGTCCATGGCGGGATACCATAAATTGGGGGAAGGGGGCAGAGGTTGTTCTTTGACGAGGATTATTCTCGAATAATTGAATTAAAGTATTTTTAATATTGTCTGATATAATTAATTATTTTATATACATTTGTATCACTAATTTATTTTATAGTTACCCTACTGGAGTTTTACGATCAACCTGCTTCTGACATATTATAAAATTGCGATACAGTAAATTTAATCTGATTAAACTTGGTATAATGGATTTCTAGTATACAAGAGTGGATTTGCTGCAACCTTGACATCCAATCAGAATTTTAGTTTATTAAATTTAACCTAAAAAGTAACTAAGACACAACCTGCAGAAACTTTGCAGGTAGAAATCTGTAAACAAAAAAGTGGAAATGTGTAGCAAATTAATAAAGAGATAGATAGAGCGATTCTGGGGGTAGCCCCCAAAGAGCATGAGTTTAATAAGTAAATAAAATAAATAAATATTGATGCGTGGCTTTGACAACAAATGGAGAGGAAGAATAAGAGAAACCAAAATGGTAAAAGTTTCTTTATTACTGATGGTTCGTTCCTCATGAGCTTCCTCAAAGTAACAAGAATAAGACATGTCTTAGTTTCTTGTTACTCTGAGGAAACTCCAGACGAGCGAAAACATCTGTAATAAAGAAACTTGTACCACTTGTCGTTTCTCTTATTCTTCCTCTCCAAGTAAATAAATAAATAAATCTAGGGGAGATTGTAGATCCAAATTGAACTCATAGGATGAACCGAACCTGATTAAACGCAGAACACCATTCTAACGCCCCCTCACTGTCCCGTTCAGCGTCAATTTCCACTTCACTCTTTTGGAAACAGAACGAAATAGAAATCACCCATTGAGAAAAATACCCCCATAAGATGTACGAAGTCGCCTTATCTCGTAATGCTAAAGAAAGTCAATGAATGATCTAGAATTCGTATTTGGATCTGAATCCGATCCAGAATCTAAGTAACATCCCTGACACAATGTCCACTTCTCTACAAAATTTCATCTAAATCCGTCACTAACCTTTCATAGATATATTGCACACAAACTTACACTGTTGATGACATATACTGGTGCCGAATCTTTGGGCAAAAGTAAACAATTGCTTGGCGGGGAATTAAAGATTGTCCTTGAAAGTAAATTTTACTCTTCTTAATGAATGACTAGCTCCAGAAATAAGGTGAGAAAGCATTTTATAGCAATGGGATTAAATTAATAACAATCTTTAATACAGGATAGAAAACATAAAACTTGTTCATAATGAATGTGAAAAGATAGGAGTAAAAGTTAATGAAGCGAAATTGGAAAAATAACTAATTCGTTAGGCGAATTCGCGAAAAAAAATATGTACGCAGAAGAATAACCATTTACAAAATGAAATGAATTAGGCAATGTATAAATGGCACTTAAAATTAAAGAAAGTTCAAAATGACTTCGATGTCACTTGAATTAGTATTTTTTAAAGGCGAATGTATAAATTCAATTAATACAATTGTAGTAACATTTTATTATGGTTTAACCGTTAAACTAAAATTCCCCAATATTGGAATAAGTTAAATGGCTAAACTATCCTCATTTGGCTACAAAATGTTCGCCACGTTATAAAAAAGTATTGAAATTAATCAGAAATTTAAGGACTTAAAAGTATTTCTTCACTTTTAGATCTTAAATCTGTGAACAAGTAGAGAAACAAATGAAAAGCACCAAATGCGAACGAAATAACCGGTTTGGCAAGTTCATATTCTCAACTCTCCTTCAGTAAATCGAAATTAATGAAAGAATATTCATGTGCCACCAAAAGAATATGCTAAAATCACATTAAAAAGCATATGTAGGTTATCTCTGTGAGATCAAGCTATTTGCATAACCTGGTCGGATTTAACTGGCCGTGACGGAAATTGAGAGATGATGAAATAGGCCAATTGTACCCTAAACAAAGCTATCGATCCACTTTTAGGTAGACCATTCAAAAATAGGGAGAAAAGTGGCAATGCTTGTAGTAAAACATGATCAACTATGTAATCGAAATTAGGCATGTGTTAGTAGAGGATTTCATTAACATAATTGACCTTAACCTATACTAGGAAGCAATATTTATCAATTTAATTTTTATATGTGCTTGCTGAATCACTCCAGAGACTTCAAAATGATCAATCCGCATCCGAGAGTCATTGTAAGAGACTATTTGGGTAGGTACTGTTTTAGTGTGAGGTCTACAAAGATATTTAATCTTTTGTGTACAATCTATAAGAGAACCTTAATTAGGTTCAGTTAGTTCAGGCTCTGTTGCAGACCGTGTAGTAAACATCGAATATGTTTGTAGACCTCAGAATAATGGCCCACCATTTGAGAAATTAAATATCCTGCTTACTAAAGATGTTAAATTATAAATTAACCTAGGTTAGGTGGTTAACTTAACTCCATCCAGCAAGATTTAGTAGGGAAGATGTTTAATAAAGCGAGCTTGGTGGGGGAGCAGGGATTTTCAAATTGCCAGTCGCGGGTGGGGGATTGCAAGTAATCCTCAATCTGCATTCGGTTTCTTTGCATTTTCTGAAAGGTTTCTTTAAACAATCACCCAGTCGAAACGCTACAGAAATAAGTTAGTAGTAAGATTATTGGCGAATCACACCTAGATTTAGGGGACCAAGGAGTAAAGTGATTGATCTAAACAAGCATCACTTAATCTTTCCCTGTTTATTGATTTCTCTGAGCGTTAGATCATCTGCCCTCGAATTATATGGTGCATCAGCCGTTATGAATTTCATTGAGGGTTTTCTGAATTAACGAGTAGTGGACGAGGTAGTCACAAGCAGGGATGTAGAACTGGAAGAAAACTTTATCGCTCCGGTTCCCGTTCTAGCTCCACCTTTTTAAAATCCATGGCTCCGGCTCCTGCTCCGACCCAATTAAAGTTCCAAAATCCAAATGTGATCGAAGTGATAATTGATAATACTCAATAATAAATCAATTTTGATTTGCAGTAAAGACTAAAATACTATTTTTAATCATACCTATTTTAATATACCAATGAAAGGAAAATAATATGTATATAATTTTGAGTTTTGACAACAAAAAATTAGAACAAAATTTAAGACAAATTAAGATTCATTCCTTTTAAAAATTTGACCTGTTAATGTTGCAAAAAATTGACTAAATTGAAAATGAAAATTATAAATAACAATTTATTCTTAAAAGTAAGATAGCTTCGATAGACGTTCCACACTAACTTGACTAGTTGGTATGCGATGATCACTCGGGCAGCATCTCATAAATTTAGGGTACTTTAGGACTGCTTCAAGTACGGATAACTTTGAGTGACACTTAAATTTCTCAACCTCAATAAAAGACTCCCATAATCCTAACTTGAAATTACTAAATGCAGATTTAAGAGGAGAAACTTGTGGAGCATCCTGTTTACTTTTCAATCGAGGTCGTTTTGCTTGCAGACTATGTATACTGTTTATCAATTATTTTTTCAGAATCAAACACATTATCTGAAGTGCTACTACTAGCCCTAGATGCTAAAGATGGCGAATTTGCAGTTTCCGCTTCTGGAAATTCTTGAAAATTGCCCATTTTGAACGATATGTTTTATACAGACTCTTTGGCTTTGCTTTATTCTTCATTAGTTAATAAGCATCTATACTTTGGGTCCAAATAAACAGCAGCCAACAGAGCATCATTTTTCAGTAAAAACATTTCTCTTGTTTTCACCGAACTCTTAATACCTTCAGCGATAGTACTGTTAGTTTGAGAGAAGTAGTAAATCAAATACTTCCATTCCTTAAAAAAAAACTGGCTAGGAGTCAAATCTTCAGCACGAATTTTCTTTGGAATAATATATGGTTGATAAAGCACATTTTAAAGTTTTTTTTTCTAGATTCACCATATCAAAACTACTGCCCCGCATGTGGTACCTGTTATGAGTGTCGCAGGAGCTGAACTCAAGATCTCCCCTGAATTTAAATATTTTGGTAGCGTGCTGTCAGCCGACTGCTCTATTGATGAGGAAGTGAACAGGAGACTCATCAAGGCATCGGCATCCCTCCGCATGATCAGCAAGCGCGTAATCCAGAACCACAACCTCCGACTTGCAACGAAGGTTGCTGTGTACAGAGATGTCTGTCTCAGCATGCTGCTGTACGGGGGTGAAACTTTCACTCTGTACCTGAAACACATCAAGCTCCTGGAAGCTTTCCACATGCATTGCATAAAACGTTCTCGGTCTCACTTAGCAAGACCGCGTGCCCCACACTAATATATAGAGCGTGCTAGGATCTCAAGTCTTGAGTGCCTCCTCCTTAACAGACAACTGAAATGGCTAGGACACGTGCTTCGAATGCCCTCTAATCGTCTGCAAAAACGCATCCTCTATAGACAATTGACAGAGGAAAGGCGCACCTGCGATGGCCCAAAAGAGAGGTTCAAAGATCAAGCCGAGAGGATACTGAAGAAATTCAACATCAACCCAGACGATCTGGAAGCTGCAGCTGCGGACAGAGCCACATGGCGTTCTGCTGTCTTCGAGGAGCGACCCACTTCGAAATGGAACGAACTCGACAGCGGAATGAGCGTTTTCTTAGGCGTTACGAGAGGGCACCTCGGACCCCTCCACCCCTTGCTCCAGACCTCCAGTGCCCTGAGTGTAGACGCCGCTGGGGCTCCTACATCGGTCTCTAAAGTCACGGGACACCCAACAACCGAGACTAATATGAGGGCATCCGTCATCCTCGACCTCGATGGACTTCCCTAAACAAGTAAGCACCAGCAGTTTCCATAGGATGAAAGAGTTGTATATGCAAATTCCTATAACATTGGCAATATTTGCTTATGTCCAGATTTCTATCAGGGGTTAGAGCCGGTAATATTTTAGTGGCTCCGGCTCCAGCCCCGGCTCCACACCTCTGGTCACAAGGAGTCACGAGAGATAGTTGTGCCTTAATTGACATTGCTTTCCATACTAAAGCGAACATTTAAAGTAAATGCCGTAACATACAGATTAAGAAGAAAGTAAAGTGCATATTAAAGCTCTCCTCACCCACCATAGAGGGCTAAGAAGACCCCAAAGTTTAATAAGTGGAGAAAAGTGAATTGGAGAGGGACACAGGTGACGAATAAATGAAATGATATGCATTTTCTTGATTGTTTCTTTTCTGTTTACGATGCTCAGAGTGTAATTATTTTAGTAAGACCGATATTATTTTAGTGGTAGAACCACTCAAAGAATTGCGTGGGTAAAAATGATTTACTACCAAATTGCTTCTTTCCCTATCTTTACGGAAAACACAATGATCATATATATGTTAAGAGCAAAGAAACTTACATCATTATTTTTATGGTTAAGCATAAGGTAAAAACATTGGGCTTCATAGATTCGTATCTTTATATAAAAAAATCTTCCTAATAGAGATTACCATGACAGAAAATAAAAAGAGCAATTAAAACTTAAAATTAAAATTTAATTCCATAATTCCATAGCAGTGACCATATAGCATAAAAATACTCGTATAAAAATGAAACAAAGTCATAAATACTTCTTTCCCATTTTTAGTTTCCGCGCGACAACACTTAAGGAGCGAAAAATGTCCACCTAAACTTTCTTATTCATAAAGACACGAGAAATAGCAACGTAGCTATGAATACTAAAAGGAGAGTCGCTTACCTGCACATCCCCAGCGTCCAAAAAGCGCTCAACGTCATACTGAATAACAAGTTGGCCGTGTAACGGAATCTTTTCCGGGAGGGCTCCGGGGTCTGGATCGAACTTGAGTCTTGCAGTTTTCTTGCCTTCTTGCCATTCACTGACTGGAATCCACAAAGATTCATTTGTTACCTCTTGTAGCGATGATTTGAACTATTGTTTAGTCTTAGCTACGATCCTTTTACAATTTTAAGGTTGTGATGTAATTTTGGGATATATCTTTGAGATAAAGGGGGATTTAGAGTAAGAGAATATTCACTTTACTATAAGGAGAGATGTTTTAGTTATTGAAGAAAGAAAACAAACGGGGCATTTTCGCAAGAATAATTTTTGAATCATGTTCATAATGTGAAGTTAGGGGGCGGGGGGAGGACCAACGTTTCTAAAAATGTTACGTTCTGCAAGGAAGGCATATTTCATTAGAAGGGTAATAAATAGATAAAAAGACATACCAGCAAATAGAGAGATAATAGACATATCAACAGAGATAAATAGAAGGATAAAAACATAGATATATAAATAGTTATAGTGTGTTAAATATATAGATAGCTAGATGAATAGATAAAAGGTTTTGAAAGTATTAATTTAAAATAGTAACAATTCACAATAATCGTGAAACCATCTTATAGTAGCCATCTACGAAAAAAGTGAGAGTTCGAATCCATGGCGTCAAGGCTTCCATTCTTTTGCGGTCACGTATCTTATCGACTTTAATTTTTCCCCTCCGTTTTTATATATGCAAATCGATATAATTTCTATGGGGAAAATATGTAGGCTTGATTCATGGGTATTGAGAAAGCTTATGATCGTGTAAATAGAGAATCATTATGGCGAGTGGTGAACTATTGGATGGAATGAGCAGTATATATATATTGAAATATATAGGTGTGTTTTGATGACATATGGCAGTAATGAGTGGTAATATAAGTTTGTGCGGTTTTTAATATTTTTTAGGGATGAATTACTGAGATAATAAAGAATGAGAATGAGGAGTGAGATTAATTTTAAGAGTCGAAATACTTCAGAGATTGAAAAAAGTGGATTTCTTTTTCATTTCAATCTCTCTTTTACAAAATACGACAGAAGGGAATCGCCCAGGAAGTTACCAGGACCTATAAACTAAAAGTATTGACAAAGGCAAGCTTTGTGGTTCCTAAGCTTTATTGTTTCAGAATATTTAACCACGTATTTCCTTTTTTCATGAAGTATTATACAGGACTTAAACATATTGAGTGATGGTGCGCCATTAATGGTCGGGAGTTATCATAACTTATGGACTTCGCCTTCTCAACCCGTCTTTTTGAGGATCATCCTCAAGTTCTTGATCTGATTAAGATCAAGATCACTTGGCTCTCCATTATGTTGGGAAATGTATGATCCACCACCAAAATTATTAGGAATCTTTGGTAGGTTTTCTTATGCTGTATTTCCACCAAAATTATATTCTATATTTTGATGTTGGAATACACAAATATTTAAAAAAATGTAACAAAGAATTTGGGAATTATAGAAGATAGAATACTCCATCATTGATCCTGAATATCATATTCCTAATTATATACATATATGAATGGAAACCGTTAAAATAGTAACTATTAAAAGATACACAGATTATTTTCCAATTAAACATTTGATACTAAAATTGTTTTTCAAATATTTTGGAGTCTAATTCTTTGATGACAGTAAACTTGCAGTCGGAAAAATAAGTACTAATAACTCAATGATGGTGCTTTGAAAATACAAATGATCATCATATTCATTCACTACACCTTAAAAAATACTGGAAACATACTCTTTTTTGTAACGATCATGATTAGTTAATTATACTTTTTGGTATAAATAAAAAATATAATTTCTTATTTATCTCAACTTCAAATTTAAAATATTTTAGTTACCCATCACAAATAATTAGCAACTTCATTTAAAATATCTTTATGCATATTATTACGCTTCAGATTATGCAATAATTAATTTTCTATATATATATATTATTTATGATAAAAATTGGCCCAAATGAATTTATGTAGATATTGTGAATAAATTAGTTTTTCTTCCTAAGTCTTCTAATTTTTGCTAGCATCGATATTCCACTTGCTGTACTTACGTTCCTATGTGTATCTTGAGAGGACTACCCTCTTGTGTTAATTTTTAGTCCTAGCACTTTTCCTTCATTGTATATCTGTACTTGTTGACATTTATTCGTATCTGTGATGTCGTCTGTTTTCCTATTGTAGTGATTTTAATTTTTTGAATATTTGTCTGTATCTTCCATTACTTCTCATAGTTGTCTATATTTTCTATTTACAGCTTCGTAACTCTCGCATTATTTCTTGAGATATGCACGTTGTCATAGCAATTTGTGTTCTATCGTCAACGCATTGCAAGCTTATGCCACCATGTGTTATGGGCATAGGGATATTTGCAGTATACAAAGATGAGAGTGTCGGGTTATAATACCCTCCTTACTGTACACCAGCCCTCAAGTAACAGGTTGGACCCCTATATCCCTCTAAATCTATGTACGTTGATCTATCCCGTACATTGTCGCAGAGTAAATGCTCTACGTCCTTCTTCGTGTCTAGCCGCAAAATCTTATAAATTAGCCCTTCGGTCCAGATGTGTTAAGCGCTTTTTCCACTTCTCGCAGGACGATGTCGATGGAATTTTTCTTTTCTATTATTATTCTAGATACTCTATTATTCTTTATTTTATTATTTTTTCTAATGCTTTAACAAGAAAGTGAGTAACGAGATGTCTGTAACTCGTTATCTTGTTCGCCGGCTTACACGTCTTAGGTATGAAAATAATTTTTATGTTTTAAATCCGTCTGAGAAATATTCTAGAGTAGGACAGGAGAGTCTTCTTGAGATGTATGTTGGGAATGCAAGTCAGATTCTCTAGGTTACCTTCCCTTCCTGTTCTTTAGCACGTCCAAGTTTTCTGTACATTTGTTTTGAAATCTATATTCCGATTCCTAGCACCGAGCGTTCAGATCACCGAGGAATGGTTTGGGGTATTTAGTTATCAATAGTTTCATGATGTGTATCGAGAGATAGTCACGCTGTGGTGGTTGATAGATACCCTGCCGATATTGTAAGTGGAGATTATTCGAATTGTAAGGTTATTGTAAGATAAGCCTCATTCATCTGTTTTCATTATTAGTATTATTAAAATTTTTCCTATATTGATTGCTATTGCAGCTCCCTCGTGTCTCTCGATATATCTATAATTTTTTGTTGCTAGATGTAGACCATTGTCAAGGATAGTAATGACATCTGGATCTTCAGGGTGCGAATAGTATTCATTTTCAGTTTTGTGCTACTAATTTTACGCATATTTTTATTTACTTTCGTTGTCGGTATTTTTCTTTTTGAAAGTAATAACCATTTTTGCCTTCTTTTTCACAGAATAATTGACTATGAAAGTTTTACACCGCCCGCTTTGTAAAAAAGGCATAAATTCTTCCTTGGAATCCCCGAATAAAGGACAAAAAAGGAGATTAAAACTTCCTCAGCAGAAAAATTGTGGAAAAGGTCAGAATGGAGAGCAAGATTCAGGAATCGACTAGGAGGCAACAACAGAGGGAAAAACTCCTGGTTGACGATCTGAGTTCATCCGAACGATAGAATTCGTCGCTTAAATCGTGGAGATTATCCACAATGATCCTAAAAGATCGATGCGGGTCATTTCAGGTGGAAAAAGGTGTGGATGAAAAGCTCACCAGGATGGCGGTGCAAAAGAACATTTGCAATTTTTCAGACAAGATGTGGAAGGGGCAAGTTCTGTTCAAGGCGAGGATGGAAATGCGAAACCATTTCACCAAGAAGCTGATCAACAAGTTAAGACAGCCGTTGGAGCCAGATATGCTGTATTTTTTCTCCAACGAGCAGAATTCCTGCCAATACAACACGATCAACTCCTAGAACAACGGGTGGCTCGGTGTTGCACTCAAAGACAGACCAGTGTTATACAGAAGAAATTTACAGCGACAACAATGGTCTTCAGTGTCGTCAGCAGTGAAGGTGAGTCATCCCGTTGCACTTCTTCTCTGAGTGCCTTAGGCTGAAAACTGAAGGCTACATCATATACTGATCGAAGTAGTGAAGCTTTAGATCATCCATGTAGTTACTGGTAGACTTTAGGTGTGGGAGCAAGACTCTGCGCCCTGTCACACCTGTCGGGAGACTCAGACCTGGCTGTCTGAGAATTACATCGATCACACTACACCTGACATTTGGTGTCCCAACTCTCCTGACTGCAGCCCCCATCGACTTATTTTTTTAAGCAGGGTGGAACAAAAGTCCAATAAATCCAGCTGAAAAACGAAGGAATAGCTGGGGGCCTGAATTATCAAGGCTTTCATGGGCCTAAAATGCGAGATAGTGACGAAGGCCTGTGGCGAGACTCTAGCTCCTATAGTGGCTCTCATCCAGGCTACAGACGGGTTCGTCGAGTAAGTTCGATAGAAGATGTCAGGAAGATAAACATAACTAAATTTGAAGAATATATCTTTAAAAAATAAAAACACTTTTATATTCACCTGAGAGTATATGTTTTTATTTTTCCATCAGTTAACATTGATGTGTATAATTTTAAGTTTTCTAAATGGTTCTATCGTTGTTTTATTATCTATTACTTGAGTTTTGCTTTCCTTAGTTTTACTTGCAGCGCTTACGTTTCTCGATTGTTTTTGCAACCTTCCATTTTGATCAATTAAAAAAGCATCGTTCTTCAGTACTTTTACGTTCGTTGGGTTAATTCTAATTCTGTTTAACAACAGCCTTTTCTCTACAGTTTTCTCTTCGTAATGTGAGTTAAATACATACTTGCATGATCCTTTCTTAATTCCTTTGATTAAATCTTCTGTTTGTACATTAGTGGTAAGAGGTCTGTAGGGTTTACGAAGATTGTAAGTTTGAAGTCTTCTTCTTCGTATACACATCTCACTTGTTCTGTTTGTTTTCTTTCTTTTCTGAATCCGTAGTTTCCTTCTCTCTTTTCTTTTTCTGCTTCTTCTTATTTTCCTTTTCGTTTCTGTGATTGAGGTAGTGCTGTTTTTAGACTCTTACTTAGTAATACTGCTCTCTGTGGTTTCTTTAGGTCTTGTCATCTCATGTTTACTGTCAGCTAATATTGGAGTGTTTTTTTATGAAAGTAGTGTTAAGTTTTAATTATCCAAAGGATACTATTCCGTAGATCTGAGCCGAGAGGAACGGGGAGGGGCTGAGAACCAGATTTGTCGATTCCATATTCTCTAACATTATATTTAATTTATTCTAAAGAAATGCCTAGCTTTCAATATTCTGGATATGTATATACAAATTTCATGTAAGAATAATAAATCATGTGCCTTTTTTGACGTTCAGCACTACTTTCTCATTCTTCTGAGATTTTTATGGCCGTTTTGGCCACATTTGAATAAGTTATGTTCATTCTATTATTTTATTTTTATTTGCTCTCTTTTTCTTTCCTTTCTAATAATACTATTCATTTTGATGTCGAGATTATTTTCTGCTGGGTTCCAAGAGAATGAGCGTGACGATGAGGGCTCCAAAGAGCCCGCGAGGACCGGGCGACTGGACCAGCGTTTGGCTCTTCCTCACACAGACTACATGGCAGGAATGCGGGCAGTCTTCTAGGATGCTTGGCAAGGAAGATGAGAGACAGTCGAGGGGGAGCTTAAAGTTGCGTGCCATTGCGCCACGAGTGTTACCATGCACTTAGCGCCTGATGGCTGGAGGGCTTCAGGTCGCTTTCTGTCGTCTTCGAATTGGACACACTTGCGGGACGCTCCGCCAGTTGATGGAGCGCTCGCCCGTGTTTTATTGCGACGATTGCGTCGTCCATCCAGACTGTTCTTGTTGAATGACCCCGTCTGGATGATCTTTGCGCACGTTACCTATCTCGGTATAGGAAGAAGTGGGGTCGCTACCGCTTGTCCCTTGTACTTGGGACGAGTTCGTGCACACAAAGCTGTGGACTATGTGACTTTTTGGAGGAGGCTGGCTCCATTTTATTTGATTACTTTTGTAGGTCGCATTTTTCTTGTGCCTGGGGGAAGAGTCCTCCTCCTACGCTGGAGTGAGTTTCCTTCTTCTTCTTGCTTTCTTACTTATTTTTTTTATTTTTTGCTTATTTCTTTGCATTTGTTTTTGTATGCTGTTTTCATGTTCCTTAATCTAGCCTCGTATTAGGCTCTAGCGTAATTACGGCGACTTCACCCGTGGTTGGGGGTCGCCAGATGTGCTCCTTAAAATAAATGGTACCCATATCGGAGGAGTTGTACTTTACTTTATACATGGTGTTGTTCTTCAGGTAGCTACTTTGGGCTTCGAGTTCATGTATAAGTTCCTTCTTGCTATGTGACTCTTACCCATAAGGTCGACTTTAAAGCAGGACCTATTAACTATTACTTGTATGGGGTAATTTTGGGGCCAATACAATTCCTTCCAGTGTTTGGAATCCTTTTTCTGAGGCGAGATTCTCGACATCATATTTGCGCCGATTGTTACCTATCCTATTTATGAGTCTCTTAGCTTGTCCAAGGTAACCTTTATCTCGGGGCTAAGGGTCCGTAGTTTGTCTAGGGTAACCTTTATCTAGGGGCTAAGGGTCCGTAGCAAGGCGTGCCTGTCTGGTGTTGTATTTACTTGCTCCATCTCAGGGTGATCCGCTTGCATTCTGTATCCTTTTTTTCTTTCTTTTATTTTAGTTTCACCTGTATATGTGTTGCTATTTCTATGATTATAGTAATACCATTATTCTACTAAATCGCTATGCAATAAAGTACCTCTACTTTACTCTTTAGTGTACATGAGGGTGCATTGAAAATTGAAATTGATTTATAGATTGATTTGGAAATAGAAAAAGGAATGGGGACGATGGCACTAGAGGTTAGCATTGAAGGAGGGCGCCTAGTCCCAAAAGTTCGGAAACCACTGATTTAGACGGTTTCTATAAAACTTAGAATTAAACCAAAGTAAAACTGCTCTTTTAATATTATGAACAGAAAGAAACAAAAGAAAATCGGATGGAGCTAGGTTAGGAGAGCACGGGTGTGTGGGATCAACTCTCAAACTTAACTTTGTCAAAGAAGCGTAATAAGCGAGGCTGTTATCGTGATAAAAGAGGACTCTTTTGTAGTTTTCCGGGTTGCTTCTCGCTAACCTATTATGACGGTTTCTCAAAAGACTTTCGTAATAATTAGTATTTATGGTTCTTCGCCCATCGAGAAAGTTAACATGTATCACACATTCATAATCCCTGATCTTTTATACTTTGCTATAATGAATCCTCTTCCACCTTTTGGGCACAATTACTAAACTGCTCTTTGTCTTTCGGATCATATAGATAAATCGAAGTCTCATTTACGTCAACCGTTCTTTTTCCCCCCAAATCATCGGATCTTCATCCCACTTGTTCAAAATTTGCAGTAAAAGGGTAGCTCTCTTCTCCAGCAATTTTGGCACCATCTAACAGAAAGCCTACTGAGCTTGATCAATACGTCGGTCAAGATGGACTAAACTGAACCTGCCGATATGTTCATTGTGTCTACTATCATTTACACTTTTAATCGTCGGTTCTATTCAATTGATTCCCGACACGATTGATGTTATTTACCCTTAGTGATGTTGACGGGTCTGCCACTTCGAATGTCGTCTTCAACTTGACCTCTTCCACCAGCAAAGCGTTTATCCATTTATAAATAGTCTTTTGGGGCACTGTCTCCATAAACCTTGATTAATCCACTCTTCCGCCAACGAAGCTTGACCAGAAATTTGATGTTTGTCCTTGCTTTAACTTTGATGGAATCCATGGGATCATTCCGAGGGACAAATTTAAAGTGCTGCCATGCCATTCAAAATGAAGCAAAGTAATTTCTGTGTACCTGTAAAAGTTTAAATCAGTGTAATAAGAATTTCCAGGGGTATCCCATTTTATCCTAAAATTCGTTTCCTACGAACCTTTTGAAGAACCCTCGTATAGCCGGAGTTCAATCTACAGCCATTGGGGTCCAGAGGGCACACAATCCTCTAGATACCAGCTGTAGCATTCTAGCGTTACTTTAGACGGTGCGAACTCGTATTTCTGAGATTATCAGTGTAGAAGAAAATTTTGCTTCGAAATTTCAACGTGGAATAAGTCATGACGCCGTTGGGACGTCACAAGTTCGACAACATTTCTATTTACACCTATTGGCCAATTTTATGCATTTGAATATCATAGAGTGTCCCTAAAGTTTAGATAAACAGGCAAAATGCAAATTTTCAATTAAAAAAATAAACTAAATTTTATTTAGTTGAAATTTTAATAAACAAAAGGAGTGACTTCGCTATTCCTCCTAACAGAAAGCGCTTGCAATGCGTAGGCAGACCTTCGCTCTTTGACCTACAGCCTAAATGGCTCTAGCAATGTGGTTTGGTCTAAAAAATATTGAGTTTCCAATACATATTCATAACATTGTATTTTAGGAATGCAACTTGTTCGAACAGTTTGAATTTTAGTTCGTGTCACATAGGTATATTTGAAGCTTTTATACATAGTCTTCTAATATTTTCTTTACAGTTCTAAACACAGACCTCAGGTCTTAATTTTCGTATATTTGAAACTTTAATCAAAGTTATTTCTAAGAGTTCAGAAAAAATAAATATGATTATCAAATGTTTTGGAATAAAAAAAAAAAAAATAGTTACAAATCGGGAAGTTGAGAAGATGTATTAAAATTAAGGCATGGCTGTTTTTGTATTTTTCGTATAAAAAAGCAAATTTAGATGAACAAAAAAGAGCTCTGGTGATTTTTTTTTCCGTATATCAAACGAATTCAGATAAAAAATTTCTTTCCTTTAGGCCTAGAAAATAAGCCTGGATCTGAAAAAACCTGGATCAGGAGTAAATTATTAAGATATATGTACTGGAAACCCTTTACTTTTTTTAGATCAAAACCCTGTTAGTAGAGCCAGATAGGCCGTAAGCCACAAACCGAAAGGATGCCTGCGAGGCGCATGCATCTCCTGTAGCAGAAATTGCGAAGCCAGGCTTCTTGTCTCTAAATAATTTATTCTTGCTCTTGGGTTTTTCAGATCCATTTCTAGTTCTAAAGACAAGAAAAAACTTTGATCAGAATTCTTTTGATATACTGAAAAAATAAACTTCCGAGCTCTTTTTTCCATCTAAATTTGCTTTTATATACGAAAAAACAAACAATAAAGCGCCATGCTTTCATTTTAAAACATTTTCTTAATTTCAAGATTTGTAATTATTTTTGCTTTAAAAAATTCAAAAAAATCGAGCAATCATATTTACTTTTTCTGAATTCTTAGAGCGAACTTTGATAAGAGCTTCAAATATACGAAAAACCAGAACTTCGATAGAAGCTTCCAATATACCTAAGTGACTCACAAACCTAAATTCAAACTCTTCAAAAAAATTGCATTCTTAAAATATAGTGTTATTAATAACATCCTTAATGAGCTTTCCACCATTTGTGATGTAAAGTTTATTGCGCTTTGCGAGATTCACCAGATGAATTAGATACATTAACTTCAAATTTCCCTCAATTTGAGCACTTTCATTCACTGCCGAACAAAATATGAGAACGATTTTTCTTTATTAAAATAGTTTTAAAAAATATGATGAGTAGGTGAATGAAATCTCCATGGTACATAAAAGCATGCATTTAATATATTTGATGAAGATTTCATATGAGACAATCGTATATTTAAGAAATTATACTAAATAAACTAACAAAATAAAATACTGACACGTACACAATAAGAGAACGATCATTCAAAGAATTGCTTCGTAAGCAAAAAGAATGGAACAAAGCAAGATTTGACAACGATGCAACTTAAAACACTTAATATGAGGTGTTGAAGCCTTCTTTTCTATTAACCTCGACGCAACGTCGACCACAGGACCTCACCAGTTTCTTGCAGAATTCTGGTGTCCTTTTGTTCCATTCTTGCTTAGTTTTCGTCCATAAATCCATTACAGTTGAGGGCTGCTGGTCTCGAACTTTGTCTAAAATGATCTTCCGGAGGTTCTCAATTGGGTTCAGATCCGTGCTTTGATCAGGCCACTTCATTACTTCTATATCTTCTTGCTCGAAATAATACTTAACTCTTTTTCAAGTATAGCATCATGCGTTGTCTTTCATAAAAATAGATTTTCTGAACTTGACCATTTGTAATTCTTTGGGTTTTCAAAAATTCAAAAAATTTCGATACTTCTATTTATTTCTGAACTTCATCATTTTGTTTTTTGATATTATCAAAGAATTATTAGAAATAACTTTGCTAAAAAAAATGTTATAACCAAACTAAGATGAAATTATTATTCAAATACTCAAAAAAATCCCATTCTAAAATTATAGAGTTAGTGATGATGATGATGATGATTATAATTGGCGAAGTTCAGAAAATTTATAAAAAATTAACCATGGCTGCTTTTTTTTAGATTTTAAATTTTAATCTTAGTAGCGAAGCACAAGCTTCCCCGTACGGGGGAGTGACGAAGCCATTGCTTGCTATCTGTATAAATCAACTCTGTATTATTTTCCTTTATATTGAAGTTGGTGACAAATTATCTATCTCACCTTGTATACAAACTCAAAGAGCGAATATTATCAGACACACCATAGAGTTTTTTCATCTAAGCAGACAGCTATTCTTTAATACAACCGTGTACTACAACTGCGTACATTATAGTTTTACTGATATTTGACCAGAATCATCTTAAGGAGAGCAATACCAAAAGGATGATTTTCAAAACATCTAAAGCTTTAGGACAAGAACATTACCAAACGTTAACAAAATCCCTTTTGCATAAGATAAAGTGGTGATCGTATAAGTGAGATAAGTAGGTGCCTACAAATTGGTTTGAAAAATAGCGGCGAAAATGGAAGAAAGTAATAGGTTTGCATACAGTTGCATAAGCGCAAGGAGATTTGGCTAATTTCTTGAATTTTATTTTCCTTATGTTATCTTTATTTAGTTTTTATTTAACTGGTTAGTTAAATAACCTCTTTTTGTTCATTGTTTTGTTATTCGTTTTTTTTTCCTTGTTGATTTTGTGCTGTTCAATCTGTCTTTGTTTCTTGGTGGCTCTAATCTAATTCTTGGTTGTGCGTGGTCCATTCCGTAGCCTCTTGAATTGATCTGTTCGAATTACGGTTCTTGGATTGCCGGGGATTTTTAGGGGTCCTTTGTAGAACATAGTTTCGATTGGGTCAAAATTGTGCTTAAAAGAGCATTGCCACATGAAATCGCCGCTCTCGGTTCTGTCGAAAAGCCTCTCGTTGTCCCAGACTTTGGAAATTTATTGTCTCGTGGTGGAAATCTTCAGGTCGATTCCTACAACTGTCGCTACTCTTCTTCTTTCTTCCTTGTTATTCTTGTGCGGTTTTCTGTGCTTTTTGTACACCTGTCGGATAACTTTCATTATTCTTTGAACTTCCCAACTCACAAAATCAAGCTCTTGCACTTTGTTCTTCTCCTTATTTTTTTCTGTTCTTTTCCCCCTCATCTAGTTCTTCCTCTTAGTCTTCTTCTACTTCTCTTTCCTCCTCTTCTTCTTCCTATTTGGAGGTTTCTTGGACTCTTTCTTCCGTTTGCATGGTTCCTCTTGTCACTAGTGAGTTTTTCTGTCTTTCATACCTTGCCAGATTCTTTGTAAGGATCTCCTTGGAACAAGGGTTCTTCGGGAGCCAGAGATCCCTGCTTGTTCCATTCTTCCTTAGCAAAGAGTTGAACTCTCTGGCATCGAGTCCATGATTTGGTGAGGGTGATACGTTTGCGTACATTGAGATGACGAGCATTTTCATTGCGTCGGAACCCTTTATTAGCAGTTGGGTTTAAGGTAGCGCTACTGGATCTTATTTGGGGGCTATCGACTGCCAGTAGGTTAGTGATTCTCTATTCTCCCTTTCTTTTCTGGTGTCTTTTTTTCTTCTGCTTCCTTATTTTTTTCTTGGTCGCGCAGTCTGTTTTAAGGGCCAAGTGAGGGCCTGGGAAATTTATACATTTTGAGGGGTCGGTTCGGCAATCGTAGCTGATGTGACCGGTTGCGCCGCACTCCGAGCATACTGTTTGTCTATTTAGGCAGTCTCTCTTGTTGTGTTTTTCTAGCTGAAAACACTTCATGCATGTAAACAGCGAGGAAAACTCTTCTTGTTTTATTTGAGAGGCAATTATTCTTAGATTGAATGCTAGAAGAACTGTTTCCAAGGACTTTTTTGCCATTTCCGTCGCTTCAAATACCCAAATGATGTTTGACCGCAGTCCAAGTTTAACCATCATTTTAATTTTTGCTTATGCTTAGTTGGGCTGAATTTCGTTTATTATTTCTTCATTCTTGTATTTTCTACCAATTCTTTCCACCTGCCGACAAATTAAAGCTCGGTGGGCCAAAACCACCGGGGACATCACTGGCTCTAGGTTGATTTCAGTGAATAACTTCACTGCATCCGGGATAACGAGAATGGAGTCTCTTCTTCAGCGTAGAACTGGGTGAGTGTGCCTGCCGTTTTCTGGAAGCCATGGGCTGCTATTTTTGTGCATGAAAAATAGTCTTGATGCCAGCACTCTACCCTGGAAAACGCCGGCGCGTGTTGTGAATGGTTTGATATTGTGTTGTTGTATTTTAGGAGGCATGTTTTATCGTAGAGCTACTGGGAAAGAAGGCTTCTGGTCCATAGAGTGAGCCCGTATTGTTAACCAGTTTCCTTGGAAACTGCTACAACAATATTTTAAATCGTTCAAACCAGACACAATAAGGAAGATTAATTGGGCGGTTAACTTATGTTTAATTTATAAGTTATTTTGAAAGATGGATAGGCCTTCTATGTATCAGAACTGGTTGTCTAAATGCTGCTAGATACTTAAATGAATGATAGAGGAACTAGTGAATATGGTACTGTGAAAGCTTTGTTAGAGTCATGTGCTTGATAGGTGTTCCAACGCAGGACGATTATAATAAAGACCTATCATTCATGAACAACTCTGGTTGGAAACTATATTTTGCATGCAGACATAATATCTTAGAATTAGGTTTTGGTGCCACTCTTTTTACCTGAATTTCATTTCTGACTATTTCCATTTACAATTGCATTTAATTGATTAAGTTAAATATAAAAATAGCTTTGGATTCAAAATCAGCGTATTACAGATCAAAAAGTTCAAAACATACTAACCATTTTCTTTGAGAAAACAGCTTCAGGATTGCCAGCCTAATAATGACTATCGCATGTCACTAGAATTAATTATGATCTTTCTCTTTCAAGATGACAGTAAGCAGAAATGACATTTCACGCATTTGGAATTATTTAGCTTACTAGTTGGATGTTTTTAAAGTCATTTGAAGTTCAAACGTCACGCTATTTTGATTACAATTCCATTCTCTTTCAAAGGATAATCATAGTTTGAGAAATTTCAGTGTTTAGAGCCAAAATTTATAATTAATCATCCTTATTCTTCCAGCTTCTACATTACCTAGGAAGGACCCCGGTTGTGAATCCTCTATATACCCTCAGTAAAATCATACAAGAGAAAATGGTAAAGATTTCGAAGAAAGAAGGTCAAAGAAAGATCCGATAAAGAAGATCAAAGGGGCTTTGCTAATAATAGACCAAATACTTTTCGTAAAGAAGTTAAAATAACAATGGTTTGGATGGTTCACACTGCATTGGAACGCCTAGAAACCACTCCTCCTTCTAAACCTTAATATATCTGAAATTTCTCCCTATAGCTATAGACCACCCTTTATGGAAGAGGAAGTTTCATGCAACAGTGTGAAAGAGCTAAAATAATGTGAAAACAAAGGAGTATTATATGACTTTTTTTGTAGTGTTTGTAATAACTGCTCAAGTATGAGCACCTTTAAGAAGATCCGAAAATAGCAAAGTGATTAGAAATGATGAATCTTTCATATCAGAAATCATAGAAAATACCTCAAACTACATTTTCAGAACTCATTAAATTTCTGCCTAGGTGAGTTGATATTAAAACAACTACAATGAAAATCAAAATACTAAGAGACAAATTTAATTTACTCGTAATTTATTTCAGACTCTAAAATTGTAGAAAACGTGGTTATGGCAATTCTGAGGTAACTATTTAGAGCTTTCACATGTCTGAATTGACTCAAAGGCGGGCGGGGAAAAAAGAGGTGGTGTGTGTTCAACAAACATAGGCAAAATATAAAAAAAATATTGTAACAAACGCTTTGAGTAACCTTTTAAAAAGAATTAGGACTCTCAAAAATGTGTGTGAATTTTTAAGCCCATAGTTTACAACCTGTTCAATTTGAAATTTATGGTGGGAGGGAAAATTTTTAATAAAATTATATTAAATTTAGAACATTGTAAAATACAGCAAAACTGTTGAAAATATGCTGACTAAATTCAATTATATACATCTTTAATTATACCTATAATATATGTATTGCAGCATATAGAATTTTTAATGCTTGTGGATTTTTAGTCACGTGCGAGTCTACTCGTGGGGGACTCTGCATCTCACTATGTCGGTCGTTCCCCGTTTTGCTTTTGTTTTTGTTTTTGTAATGACATCATAACAATTCGGCCGATTCAAACGAAATTTAAAATTTTTATGTTGTTTGACATTATCTTTTGAATGAGCTAATTTCTAAAGTCCTCCTAAGGTTAGCCCAGGCACTATTTTATTTTAACTATAACATTATAACTATTCGGCCGATTCTAACAAAATTTGAAACCCTCATGTTGTTTTACATTCTTTTTCGAATGAAACAGTTGCCTAAGTCCTCCTGAGGTTAGCCCAGGAACATTATTATTTTAGCTATAACATCATAACTATTCGGCCGATTCTAACAAAATTTGAAACCCTTACGTTGTTTTATATTCTCTTTCGAATGATATAATTCACAAAGTTCCCAAGGATAGATCGGGAATTATACTGTTTTGACAGTTACATCATAACTATTTAGCCCATTCTAACGAAGTTCAAAACCCTTATGTTCTTTTATATTCTCTTCGAATGATATAATTGTTGAAATCCTCCCAAGGTTAGCCTGGGAATTCTTTGGTTTGGCAATAACATCATAACTATTCGGCCGATTCTAATGAAAGTTGAAACCTTTATATTGTTTTACATTCTTTTTCGAATAATATAATTGCCAATGTCCTCTCAATGCTTGCCCGGGAATTATTTTGTTTGGGAAATAACATCATAACTATTTGGCCGATTCTAACGGAATTTGAAACCTCTATATTGTTTTACATTCTCTTTCGAATGATAGAATTGACAAGCTCTTTCCAATGTTATTTCGCGATTTATTTAATGTTTTTTAGGTCGTCAGGTCTTAAATCAAAATGAGTGAGAGCACACGACATTTTGGCTAGCCTAAAAAATTGATTAACTGATTTAAATAAACGCGATATAAAAGATAAAAAAGAGGATTCTGGGATTCAGGCTTTTATACGAGTTTTCGTGAATCTAAAGGTTAATTGATTAAAATACTAAGAAATAAATGATGATGCTTAAATATTTTTTTTCCATTTTAATATATCTATGCAAATATTCAGCTTAAATGATACGAGCAAAATGATTTGGTATTTTAATTGTCGCTAATATTTTGCTGATTTAAAACTAAAATGATTTTTTTTTAAGGATAAAATTAGTTAGATGTAGATGTAAAATTAACATTGAACTAGTATAATTCTTCAGTTTCAAATCAGGATAAAATTGAAGTTTGTATGGAAAAAAGTGAGTATAAATGTAGAAAAGTATTTTATTAAAGGAAAAATCTTGTTTGCCTTTCTCAAATTTTTAGTAAAATAGCAATCGTGCGGTTCGCTGCTACTGAATCCATGGTTAGCCATTGGAAACCTTTCCTTTAGAGCAATTAGATTGGCCTAGTAGATACAATAGTATCGTAGGACGCTTCCCTTTAACGCGAAGAAATAAACAGTATATACAAAGAGGAATCTAATGGCTCCCAAGAGAACGGTTTCCAATGAGTATTTTAACTTTTACTGCCACCGTCGCTATAGACACAGTGTGGAAAATTACTCGCGAGTGTAAGTTAAATGTTACACTTTTGAGTTTAATTGTAATGTACACAGCCATGATATACAGTTACCAAGGACTTGGTCTCGTGTACGAAACTGACTTCTTTCTATATTCAAGCTAATTACGATGTTGCCATTATGTGTTTTGTACCGAGCTTTTCACCTGCAGTTCTGCAAAGAGCACCAAGGGATGCAACGCTTTATGGGAGCAGTAGACTTAAGAAATCAACTGATGAAGCGAGGCTGACCATTAACACTCACATAATAGAATTAATAAATGTCATGTAATTTAGCAATCTTTATCGTGGTTCATTCTGCCCTGATATATCACTTCGGTGCAAATTTTACAGTGGTAAAACAGTCATTCTTTAGCATTTTTCATTTGGGAGAGGAAAACTAGACTTAACCCAAAGGGCCATAAATGGCGAGTGGAAAAGATAGAACAAAGACCACGAAGTTTTATGGCCACTCAAATTTCTGATACGGGAGGTTGAGGAATTGGTGGTGCAGAGTAAGGAGGATAAAGAAGAGATAAGGACAGGAGAAAGAATAAGAATAGAGTGAAGAATTTAGGATAAACAAGGTGTATGATATTCAGTCACGGTTAGCATAGAAATAGAATTAGGCATAAAATATTGCCTTAAATGAAGATGGTAAGAGTAATTAAAAATGAATGAGAAATGAAGATGATTGGAATGATAAATGGAGGCTTTCATAGTATGTAGATGCGTACCATGCCAATAAAATGACTCAATAAGACCAATGTAAGAAGAGTAGCTATTTTATTTTTTTTAGGCTTCATGAGTCATCTTCCAAATGTACAGGGTGGCCCATAATTTCCAGGATACTCCACGTACAATTTTTGTGCAATTATAAGCATATAACATATTTAATAACATATTTATACAAGGGAGGACGTGGAATTTCCTGGGACTTATGGGCTACCCTGTACAAATGACATGTATATACCTCATTATGGTACACACGAACAAAGGCGAAAACATATATATGTCCTCAGTGTACAAAAAGGTTTTGGTGTTTTATTTTTAGAGGAGACATGAAACTTCTTATAGTGAACCAAATATTTTGTACACTGGAGATATAACTGTATTTTTATAGTCAACATGAACGTAGGTAAAAATAATTGTGTTATGTGAAACCACAAAAAAGCTTAGTTGTTTATTTAAAGAGCTTTCAGGCCTCCTCCAAATTCATTGTACAACTGACAGGAGATGCGAGAAGTTTCGAAACTAGATTTGTACTGAACAAGGTCTGCTGACCTTGTTCTGATTTGTGACCTTGCGACCTTCAACACTTTCAATAATTCCTGGACTAACCTTGGGAGGATCTTGGCAATTATATGATTTGGAACAGAATGTAAAACAACATAAATTTTCAAATTTAGTTAGAATCGGCCGAATAGTTACGATGTTTTACCAAAACAACAAAGAGCAAAACGGGGAACGACCGTCCAACATAGTGAGATATAGAGTCACATGTGACTAAAAATCAATAGCTACTCTTCTCACATTGCTCTTATTCAACTTATTCATCTGTAATGGGCTCAGTATCACTCAGTAGATAAATATTTGTGAGACGAATCTTAGAAAAAAACAAAGAAAACTCAGAATTAATGTTAATCAAACTTAGAGGGAACGGAATAACGCGATTTGTAAAGTGTAAGTATTAAAAATAGGAAATTTATTAGAACGGGTACATTTAAATCGACCCCCAAAGGGTTCGTACAGGTCGCAGGTACTACAAAATACTTGAATGTGAAATGAGTGATAAGAGATGGATACCATGCCCAACTTCATTACTTTATAGTAAATCTTGCGACGAATTATCATGTCCCAATGTATGAATTATTGAACAAAAAAATGGAATGTGTCTACAATTGGAGCACGAATAGCGCTTGCAAATACGTGGTTGAGAGAGACCAAGGTTGAGTTTAGTTCATGTTCAGTGTTCACCACAGTTTTCACCCAATTAAGCAGTAGGGGATGGGGGGCTGTCGAGATGGCCTGCAGCAAATTCCGATGCCACCATGGTTGAGGCTGACGACGATTTCTTGAATAAAATGAGTCTTGCAATCCTTTAAATATTTAACATGTAATTGTATTAAATATATATGTGCAATTGAATTATATGTGGTATTTTCTTTGAAATCGAAGTTAGTAAAAAAATTATCCTCGTGCACCCTGTAGGTTGTTCTTCATCCATGTTGTTAGATTGGTCCATTGTATACAGTCAATTGCTTGTGGGTGCAGAGGAGAGACTCCCAGCCACGTCAGATTAAAGGCGGTCGCTTAAACATAAGGTAACGAAGTAAGTCACTTTATTGTACTTTAACTTATCCTCCACTGTCGTGCTATGTTGTTTGTGCACACAACTATGACCTGTGTTTTTATACACAAACGTGATATGTGGTTTGTATAAGAATTAGTAGCCGTACACATTAGTATACGCCCCCGTTCTTCCATTGTAAAACTGATGGTTAAAATGGGCGAACTGACCTCATTTTGTCTTCTTTATGGTGTAGGAATTACGTCTACCTTAGTGTCAGCTGGACGTCGCATAAGGCTATTAAATGCGAGCTCACGGGTTCATGAGATGAGCAGTAACGCTATAGTGGGAATCCTTTCTCGTAAAATAATCCTATGAAGCGGGTAACTGACTTTAAATCAGAGGACTACTTGGCAACAATCATTCTTACATTTTCTCTAATACAGACCCTCTCTTTTAAACTTGCCTAACCCCTCCCCCACTCTTAGCTAGGGTTATCAGGTTTAGACTGGGTAACTTACTCTCGGTGACATCTTAAAGATTGCGTGCCCTCTTGGCCTCAATGCTTGTGGGGGGATCTGCAGCTATATTCCAAATATTTTCTAACCCTTCAAATACACCACTCTTTAACACCTCTCTTCATAACCATTATAGCCGATATGCCCTCGTTGGTTTTCATTTCTTATTTTTAGGTACGTAACAACATTTTAAACCCACGCCACAACGTTCAGCCCTTGGGCATCAATGAGGTAAAGAAGGATCGCCTTCACCCACTCCTCCGCCTGTAACAAATACTAGTATCTTCGTTCTGGAGTAACTAACAGGCGTTAAAAGGCCTACAAGCCTTACAATCCCTGAAGAAAGGTTATCCGACAAGAACTTTGACTTGTAAAAAAGACCATTCTTTAGTTGATACCAGGAGCCGAAAGTCATAAAAGCCTCACCTGCACTGAAGAAAGCCTCTCCACCAGGAACTTTGACGACTTGTAAAAGACTGATGGACCTTGTTTCGTGGATAGTAACGTCCACAAGGACATCTCTCACAGGGTAGTTCGGGTGGACGTTAATACGAAGGGTATAATTGCCTAATCGGCGCTCCATCAGCTCCTGCAAACGAAATATTAGATATCAAAATAAGCAAATTGGCAACTTTGTTATTAGTGCCTTTTAATTGAGCTCACTTTTTCCCCCATGAATATTCAATGGCTTCATCGCCCACACCTGCAAGGTTTAAATATCATTTTAATGTAACTATTTATTATTAATCACCACCAGTTCCTTTTCAATCGTGGACAAAGTCCTTCGACCCGATAATAAAATTCACAAAAAGATCCGAATTACAAACGCTTGTATGCCTGAGAACAGCAGCGGAAGGTATTGTAGGGGTGGATAGGGAGTGTAGGAAGAACGCTGGTTATGCGTTTTGCCACTAATCAGCGAGCATGGAACTCTTCCTGCCACCTTTTCCGCGGCAGGGGAGCCTGGAATGAAAAACCATTCGGTAGGTTTCGAACGAGAGTGATGTGTTGTGAGCGCAATGAAAGGAGGGAGGAAGAGACAGCGGTGTTATGATTGGCTATGTATGTGATGGCGTGTGTTGATTGAAGTCAATACACTTACTTGTCAGAGACTGCGCCGACAATAGGCGTCTAGCTCTTAACGACTAGCTCCACTTTCGCTATGATTAAATCGGGTACTAGGCGTAGGAATGCAACTCCTTATCCACTAGTAGTATTAGTGGCAATATTAAATAGAACTTTTAAATAGTAATAGTAAAAATTATTGGAGACTCGTTAAAATGATCCCTTCCATCTTTACGGGTACGTTTCGGGACTTTCCTGGCTAACCGTGTGGTACCACCGTGTATTTAACCGTTATCTGCCTTGTAACTTCATTACGTACCTGACACCCGCCTAGTAACTACTCAGAACCTTCCGGGACTCCCTTGTACTTGCCAGTATTTATCTGCCAACTCCAATAATCTTCGCCCAAGTTACCTTTCGGAGGCATATACCGAGGTATTATTATATAGGGTGTCCCGCAATTTTGTTAACCAAACTCTATATTAATACAAATGAGTGTCAATAAATTAATATCGTTTTTAAAAGAGCTAAAAAATAGGTCATAACTTTGTTTAAACTGATCTAACTTCGCTGGTTTTGAAATAATTCTTGCAATGTCTTAGGCCATTGATAAGCTACAAAAATGGTGTTTGGTTACCACATGAACTGTGAGAAGGACAACGTTTACAACGTTCGAATATTGCTTCATCTTTGACGTGACTTTTAGGCTCAGCAATTACGTTAAAATGAAGAGCTTCAACCACCCAAATGTGTCCTTTTTGACGACGATGGACGCAGACGCAGGACACGTTTGACTCATTAAAACAAGGTCAACACACCTAAGTCGCGGGCTCTCAATTATTTCAATCATTTAAAAATAAAATAATTAATAAACATATTAACAAACATTATCACCTGACTTTACGACCTCTATAACTTTTAAAAACTCATTGAAAAGTAAAACGGTTACCATCCGACCGACCGAGCGACATGGCTACTTATAGACTCGCGTCCACTCGACTATAAAATAATGGCTTAGGGAAGGTCTTCCTTATCTCCCAGACGGCCCGGACTTTGAACGATGCCATTAGGGGTGCTAATTAGTACCCCAAAGTCGGTGAATGATGTAGGAGAGGCAATAATCCTGCTACTACTGAAACATGGAGTAGCAGCACGCCCTTCCGACCCCACTACCGTAACAGCTCTTTTAAATCTTCCACTATTTTTACCTCGTCTGCTTAGACCCAGCAAAGGATGAAAGAAGTCGGCAAACTTTCTTTCAAAATTACCTAAATAGCGAAGCTTACTCTGATATGGAGGTGCTAAAGGATAGCAATTTATCTATTTCACCCCAAACCGAAAGAAAATCTTCGAGAAAGGAATCCACTATATAATAGAAAAAAATGGAGAACATTGGCAATAATGATGGAAACTAATTTACCGAGCAAATGCATTTTTCCTTGTATTTTAAAAGTGATTTTACTTTCCTTTTGAACCACAACCACGATATTTCCTGCTTTATAGACGAGACTAGTGTACCTATGCCGTCTAGTTCACACCCGCCTAATCCACTCTGGTAACAACAACAAACACGCGTAAGATTTGTTTCCCAAGTTTCTGTTCTACTGCAACGCCCTGGTCTATTTTCCCCTTTCAACCCCAGTCAATCTCCGACAAGGCTGTTCATTTTCAATCTGGCATTCCATCTACCCCTGAGCCTCACTATATGGTAGTTCCCCTAACTTTCACTATATCTTTTCACTCTCTCTCTCTCATCTCGGTATCTGGAGAGAAATTACAACCCTCATCTCCTAAAAAAAATATCTGATCCTTTATACAGGAATATTCATGTAAGCTATTAGAGATTTTATAGAAAATTATTGAGAGTGACACAATATATATATATATATATATATATATATATATATATATATATATATATACACATTTAGGCTCCCCCCCCAAAACGGGCCCCAACTTTTGATAATCCCCATTTATTAATTTTCTGCAAAGATTGAATGAAACTTTGGTGATAACTAGTTTATTGTGCTTAAAAACATCCTATCAAAACATGAAAATCTTTGGACTTTTCTTCTTTATTCTAGAGCACGTGTTCGAGATGACCTCTATTTAGCTCTGTGCATTTTTTGAGGCACAGCACAAAGTTGGCCACGACATCGTTACAAACCGACCGACTAATGTTTTTTTTTTCTCCTCCCTGATGGCTTCCTTGAGTTCCGTGATGATCCTGAATCTTCCTGCGTGCACTCTGTCTTTAAGATAGCCCCAGATACAGAAATCTGGGGGGCTAAGGTCTGGGTTGTGAGGTGCCCATCCATAATCACTCTTGAGACTGATCACACGGCCACCAAAGTTCTCTTTCAGCCAATCTCGGGACAGGTTTGAGGTGTGAGAGCTTGCTCCATCTTGCTGGAACCAGAACCTCCCTATAAGCGACGGGACCAGGGTCTGCAGCTCCCTCTTGAAGGGTTTGAGGACCTCAACATACCGCTCCTTGGTGACCGTTACTGTCGCACCAGACTCCTCGATGAAGCATGATCCGATGATGCATCTGGCTGAGATTGCAGTCCATACCGTGCAGTTAGGGGAGTGTAGGGGCGTGGTGGCTACCTGATTTGGTCTGGAGGTCCCCCAGAAGATATTTGACTCCGAGTTTACCTTTCCTTCAAGATGGAAGTGAGCTTTATCTGAAGTCCAAAGGAGGTTAAGGAAAGTTGGGGTCTCCTGAATCGTCTACGTATCGTCATTATGTGTGTGGCTTATTTTCACTTTTGTCAAATAATGCACAAATAAGCTACTATTGTCAAATAAGACGACATCTACATCAACGTCCAAAACGAAGAACATCTGAAAAACATCAAACAGCAATTTGAGGACAACTCCTTGTTAAAATGCCTTATGAATTGAGCACGGGCAATAAACTCCTTTTTCTGGACGTTGAGGTACAAAACGCCTCAACGCCGATAGTGAATGCCTGAAAAGGTATAAAATAAGTGTAATCGGCTTATATAACCGCCGAGCATACAAATGCTGCTGTACGTGTGAACATTTCCATCCAGAAATCTCCCGCTTTAAACAAATACTCGTGAACAACGGTTTCTTGAACAGCATGATTGAAAAACAACTCCACTCATTTTTAAATATGCAATTCAAAGATACGAATGAAACGAAAAGTAATCATGAAACGGTAAATAACATCAAACTGTATTACAGAAATCAGATGTCCACAGCCTATAAAATAGATGAAAAAAACATCAAGGAGATTGCTAACCGTAAAATCAAGGTTAAAAATCAAATAGACAAAATTTAACTTTTTATTTACTATAAAACGACAAAAGCCAACAATATCCTTATGAAAAACAACAAAACAACAGCTGCCAAAACTCCTCGAATTTAAAGTCAACCAACATAGTTTACAAGTTTCTCTGCCCTAATAGAGACTGCAAGCCTTATAAGTACTCAAAATATATTGGCATAAAAACCACTATTCTTTCGAGGCGTTTAACCATGTATCTGCAAAGCGGAGGGCCTAAAAATCATATGGAGAGAGCGCACAACATCAACTTAACTAGAGATATTTTACTTAACAACACAATTAAAAGAAAAAAGAGGAAATAAAGCTAGGCTGAACATCTTAAAAGCCATCTTAATAAACGAAGAAAAGCCGGCCCTCAACAGTCAAGCCATGAACTGGAATCAAACATTAAAGTTGTTCTAAAAATTCCACTCACCGGATTGGCTCGTTTCCTTTGACGTTCCGCTTAAACGAGGAGGAATAAATATCCCTTAAAAACCGTTTTATTTTCATTCGAAGGCCGGATATTCGATTACTACGCGCTGCTGATTACCCTACCAAGCAAGCATTTTTACTTGCTTAGTAACAGACTTTGAGCACCGCCTACATAGAAAAGAGCCTATTCTGGAAGTCTTTTGGTGAATTTTGCTTCACCCTTCAAAAAGAAGGAATACTATTTGTTTCACTGAGGATTCATCATTCAATGAGCGCTTAAGCATCTCCCGCTCCCATCCATCGTCCTGCGTGAGAACCTGCTCGGATGTCTGCCATTCATTGATTTCGTTTTAACTATGCTGGCCATTTGGACTGACATAATTAAGGGCTTATGTGAAAACTGGTTTGAGGACTAAGTCAGAAATTTTCGAGAAACTGGGGTATAACTGTGAGTTCCGGATGGAGGAGATATCCTCAACGTCCGTGGGATCCAGCCAGCATCATTGAAGGAAGTAACAACCGTCGCTGTGTAGTTGGATGCAGTTATGGCGTAAGTACCCGAGAGGGGATGGCAAAACTTTAGCGGCCGTTGAGGTTCCCATTCGAGATCCCTCTCATCCATCATCACCCATCATCCTGGCAGTAACCAAGCGGGGGACCACCTTTATCACCCTACTCACATTCTTTTTCACTCACAAAATACAAAAATAATTATGCATTGGTTACAGAAGACAAGAAGAAAAAAAGACGACATAGTAGCGAAGGAAGAAGACTATGGAAACCCTCACTAAGGGGGTCCCCCTCAGGACCATAGAAGCAAAATAGGCCCCGGAAAAGAGGTAGCTATGCGAAACCCTCTACCTCGAACACAAGGTGGCTCTGGTGAAATTGATTGAATTTTCATCAGGTTTTATTGCCATCTGCGCAGAGGCCAAAGTCGTGGACCGGCTCCTGTCTAAAGAAGGAGCTACCAAATTGAAGAGCATCGGACTCGAAGCAAAGCCCCCCCCCCCCCACAAGTGGTAGCGAACCACAGTGTCATTTGCTGGAAAGTGGAGAGTTGAGTTGGTGAAAACTCAACCGAAGAACTGAAAGAAGAGATTATGAGGAGCAACCCGTGGGCGAAATTCCGGGATATAATCAAATTCCGCGAACACACCCACGTATTCAAAATAACCTCTCTACTATCGACATGGCCAGGAAAGCGACGACGGACGTGATCTTGGTCTTTAATATGAGAATCCCAAGAGAGAACATCCAGCAGGAGAGGTTTAATAAAATACAGATGTGCTTTATATTCTATAAACTAGAAGAACACACAACCACGACCTGCCCAGACAAGAACAAACTGTAGTGCAGTGAATGCACCACAGGAGGACATCGGTTCGATAAGTGCAAGTGCACTAAGAAGAAATGTCTCAACTGCAAAGTGGAACACAGGACTAGGACCCTGAACTTCCCAAAGTGCTAAGATATAATCAAAAGGAAGGAAGAAGAAGAGAAGAAAGCTAAGGAGATGACATACGCGGGCGCAACCAAGAACAATTGGGAAGTAAAGACAACACATGCACAGATGAGCATCACAGGAGATCTGAGTGCAAAGATTCTGATCTGCATTACTCACGCAAATGTGGCTAACCCGTGAAGCCTGGCTGTTACAACCAGGACCTCAATGCACTCTTAGAGGCAAACAATATTCCTTCAGTGAACATGCTTGCGGATCCTGAATTCTCCAAGGTATTCAAGGAATCAGTCATAAGAAATAACACTGTTAAATCTGGACTGGAGTAGATCCTCGAAAATCCCTTATCGGAGGAATCCGAAGAGGACGAAGAAGAAGATGAAAAAGCTGAAAATGAGGAGGGATCCTCATCTTCAGACAACGATGAGGGCCCCTGCACCCGTACACGAGCTACGAAGAGCAGGTCCAAAATCCAATGGTGTCCCCCCCAAAACTCACCTGCCAGCCCCCAAGAAGAAAAAGAAGAATAAGAACAAGCATAAGTAAAAACAATTCACCATGTTACAGAACACACTGAAGATACTGGCAATTATTAACAACGGCTGTACGACGAAAAGGACTCTTTACGAAAATGTATTCAGAGAAATTGATGCAGACATCATCTTAATTTCGTAACACAGTATCGACACGCGTGATGCAGAAAGGAAAATCTGGAACTACGATGTGTTTATTACGAATTATTCGCAGGAGCGGTTCAATGCTCCCGCTATTACAATAAAAAAGGGATTAAATACAAGCAAATAAGAAATCTAGAAGAACCCTAGCTCTAGATTGAGATCGAACTCGACATAGGAAAGTTGGTCATTGCTACCGGATATCAACCGCCAAGGAGAGACGTTACCAATTTACACTCTCACTAGCCTATTTGTCAGAAGAGCCCTCACTATATTAATGGGGGATCTGAACGCCAGATGCCAAGAATCCGGTAACAGGACCTTCAACAGTATAGAAAGAAACCTGGATCTATTGCTGGACAGAAACATCACCCAGCGAATAGGGCTCTACTTCCCACCTTTGTTAGAGGAGGAAGTGCCACAAAACCAAACATCTGTCTGGCGAATCGTCAGCCAGCGTTCAATTACTACATGGAATCAGTTCAGCTACCATGTAGTGACCATATAGGGATTCTACTCACTATCAACAGGAACCCTATATAAGTTCCAGCTGTAGTCAGAAAGAATTACAGAAGAGCAGACTGGGCACGGTACGCGCGCCTTCTGGAGGCCTACGACCCGCCAAACTTAGACGAGACAATTCTAGAGGAGATTGATGAGGCACTCGACAACCTCAATAACCATCTCATCAACACATCTTGTATCCCTAAATGCGAGTATAGGACCATCTCTACCCACAGATGGACTGAATACATGAAGGATTTATACTGTGAGCTGAAATTATTGTGAGACTAACATCAGGAATGCAACAGTTGACTCAATGCAACGAAGTAAAGAAATTAAGGTAAAACTCAATCAGTTGATCCTCGAACAAAAATGGAGACGATGGTATAATGCGATCGATAGCCTCGATCACGAAGCAAATCAAAAGAATTTTAGAATAAGATCAGACCTCTCAAACAATCGACTGATAAGAAGAAGATCGAACTACTAAAAGAAGACGGAAACATCAAAACAGAAGAAGGAAAAATTGATGAGCTATTCCGAAGTTATTGGGAAGAGATCTTGAGTATAACTGAGGAGGAAAATGAAGACTATGACTTAGAGCTTAACGACCAAATATAAAGAGACGCACCCTCATCACCAGGTGGATAGACAGCGCGTCGGAGACGCCAAGATTACCGAAGAAGAACTACTCGGCGCACTCCGCTCATTCAGTCAAAAAGCCCCAGGACGATCGGGGCTTACAATGTTAAACTTTGAAAAAGCACAAGCCAATGTCATCGAAGGGATCATAAGGATATTTAACGACTGTCTGAACAAGGGATACTTTCCAGATGCTTATAAAACGGCCAATATGATTTTCTTGCCTAAGCACGGAAAGGAACCAACGTTGAAGGCGAGTTACTGGGCAATATCGCTTCTAGAATTTGGCGGGAAGCTCTTCGAGAAGATCCTCAACCGAAGACTGGTGTCCCACCTGAAGGATAACTCCCTCTTCAATCCATATCAATTCGGGTTTAGGAGGAAGCGACGTACGGAGATGGCGATTAATGTCATCACGGAAAAGCTAGCTCAAGCAAAACGGGAAAGAAGTTACGTGGACATTGTTTGTCGGGATATATCAAAAGCGTTTGAAAAGGTGTGGCAAGGGTGAATGCAGTACAAGATCTTACGACTGGGCCTAAGTGAAAACTTAGAAAGAACTCTCTGTGACTGTGTCATGGAGAGAGCGGCGTATATCAGTCTAGGATGCACAGACAGACCAAAGTTTCCCCTCATTGCGGGCCTCCCACAAGAGAGGGGGGCCTGTCCACCTCTTTCTACTTGATTTACACCGCTGATGTCCCAGCTCCTGTGAGCCGCACTTGGCTCAACATTCAATTCGCCGATGATTTCACCCTAATAATCACTTGTACATGGAGAAATGCGCCTTGGAAGTTCGTATAGCAGCTGCAGAAATTGAGAACATTAACACTTACGAGTCCCGGTGGAAAATCCGCACGAACCAGAAAAAGTTCAAAGTAATTCCCATACGCAGGAAACTACTATACGATGTCAGGGTCGGGGATAAACACTATTCCTACACCACGGAGTGCAATGTACTTGGAATGAAGATTGGTTCAACCGGGTACACGAAGCACATCTTGTATGTAAAAAATTCTTTTTATGCTTACTTCTGTTTCAGTCTGCTTTGTAAATGACGATTAGTCGAAAGGCCTCGCAGATTTCCCGTGTTTCATTTTCCTTCGTGTCTGTTCATTTTATATATATATGTATATATATATATATATATATATATATATATATATATATATATATATATATATATATATATACATATATATATATATATATATATATATATATATATATATATATATATATATATATTATATATATATATATATATATATATATATATATATATATATATATATATATTTATATATATATATATATATATATATATATATATATATATATATATATATATATATATATATATATATATATATATATATATAGATAGATAGATATATAGATATTTGGGTGCTTCACTCCCGGGGGTACAAAAATGAAATGTGTTTAAGGTTGTCAGCACGGGTGTCCCCTTGTTTCTTATGACCCAATTGGAGAAGACAAAAAATTGCCTCGAACGGTATTTAACTGAAATTTACCAAACAAACTTGTGAAAAATTCCAAGACGGCTACAGAAATACAGAACAATTCTGTAAGTAGAGCAGAGAAATCAAGTCGTGATGAACAACTTAGGGGATGAACTGCTTCTGTTGCTCGTATTTGGCTCGGGCTTGGAGTCTTTGGATCAGTGCTACTCCTCTCTCTGCTGAATCTTTGGCAACAAGCAGGCCTCGAATGGTGGCTCGAGTTCGTGAATCTTGCAGAACATGTTCCACGTTCTGGGTAGGGACCATCCTCCCGGCGAAGGCCTAATGGCCTTTAAAGTTTTCCTTGTCACTCATTTGGGAAGACCGTCAGGGAGAGGTTAGTTCTTTGCAAGACTCTTGAGTGCTTTCAAGGTTGTTGGACGGCTTAGGTTATTGATCATGGCCACCCGGTCATCGGGAGAACTCGTTTGTCAAAGAACGCTAGGGCCGCTTCTTGCCTCGAGAGGTACCAGAAGTACCTTCGGAGGGCTTTCTCTGCCGGTGACCCGATTTCTCTATGCACAAACACCTGGAGAGTGGCCAAGAACTCAAGGTCATTCTTCGGGGCACAGTTTAGGACGGCTGTATCATGCCAGAATCTGGCGTATATGAGACTGAAAAAACGGGCTACTCGTCGGACTCCGCGTTTTTTCGATCTCATCAGCGACAGTTGTTGCAAAAATAGGGCAAACTTGAGGATGTAAATATCCTTTGCCATCCATCTCGCCAGATGGTAGCCTCGAGGGGACCTGATTTAAAGCAAATTAACCCTCCATTCTCCCAGGGTAGACAAGATGGAGTTGAAGGAGTTCGAGATAGTCCTCCTTTGGGTGGGCTCTGTCACGGATGAATCCCCTGAGAAAGTTTAACATCTTCAGCCTCTATGATTCGCTCGAATGATCCAAGGGTTGTTCGTAGTTGAGGTTACCGACCGATGTCTTGTCAAAGAAGTCCCGTCTTTCTCGGAATCGCTTGAACATGGGAATCTCGGGACCTGGGGGAGGGCAAAAGAGGAGTTCGTAGGTCTCCTTCAGTACTACCTCGTTAACTCTGATACCGGCATGCCAGCCAAAGAAGGGTCTTCCAACAGAGTGTTTAATTATGGTACAGGCTCCACTAATCATGCTACTGTTGGACGCAGTCGTATCAAAGCAGAGAGCGATGATCTTGTCAACAATCTGATACCTTTTCAACAGCCGAAGGACAGTAGCTGGTACTTCTTCTCCGGTCCCATTAATGGCAATAGATGGTCACAGTAAGCACAACAACGATCTTCTCCTCTGAGATCCCATATGTGGCAGCACTTTAAATCAGTTGCCTCCGAGTGGAGAATAAGGGAAGGCGGATCATGGAAGGCTTTTGCTTCAATGCGCTTTGCTTCAGTTTCTAGGTTCTTTCTCCTCATCCGATGCACCGTAGAGGCAGAGGATGAGATCTCTATGGCACCATACCCCAAGCTTGAGGCTGCCCTATGGAAGGGCGCAGAAGCTTGACGAAAGGTTTTCCCGGTCCCAAGTCGTGATCGGGGCCGGGGTAATTGAGTGCTTGGATAGCCTTGTCCTCTGTGGGATCTTTTTGGGGGAAGGGCAGTCTTGGAAGTCCTTATCCAACAGAGATCATCCAGAAGAAAGAAAGGATGAATCTGAAGTGTCTTCCAGGGCAACCTTCTTCAACAACTTCTCCACTTCAACCTCTTGCTTCCTCGTCAGCCTTTTTTTCGACAGCGGACGCATGGAGTTTATCGCCACTCCCCATTGAACAGGGCCGTCTGTCCTCTCTCTGCAGTTCTAGAAAGGCCAAATCTTCTTCTGGGACGTTGGCCTCCGCGATCTTGCCGCTCGCGATATCGAAGACATCTTGTAGGTCGCCCTTCCAAACCTCTCTCTTTGTCACGGCGGCAGGTGTCTCACGCTACGCTTCATTCTTGAGTCTCACGTACTCGTTGTGAAGGTTATTGATGCCACGACGGATCACGTACCCAGCCTTGAAAGTGAGGCTTGCTTTCTCCTACACTTTGTGCAGCTTGAAAGAAGTGTTCTTGGTGCCTCCGGGATGGTCTCCCTCTGTTACTTGAAACCTGGATTCGGTGACTTCTCCAGGATCAAGGGAAGGCTCTTGCTTCGTGTGGAAGAGATACTCTTAAAAAAACGTCAGCATTTTATTCAAAAGGGAAAGTTAATACCCCATGAAACTCCCCTCGCTCCCACCGGACACCATAGAAAAGACAAAAGTGTGCGACCTGTTAACATGGCTCGATTTCGCTAAGATGTTGCACGAAGCACTTTTTATAGGAAAGGTAAAAAGGCAAACACGTGCTGATAAAGTTATTGCCTTTCGCAAAATATGAAACACCCTAATAAATATATATATATATATATATATATATATATATATATATATATATATATATATATATATATATATATATATATATATATATATATATATATATATATATATATATATATATATATATATATATATATATATATATATATATATATATATATATATATATATATATAAATATAGAAGAAGGAGCAAATGCAAGTTCTGCGGGTGATAACAACCACCACAGGGCTTTCGCCATATTTATTTTCTGCCTTTCAAAACAATTTTGAAGACAGAAAAAAAGGAGCAGAAACCTTGCATTGCAGACTATACAACAATATAGTACAAGAAAGAGAAATTGGACGCGAATGAGCAATAAGACAAGAAACAGGAGTTTTTTAGAGGTAAGAGAAAGGGACATTAGAAGAAGACTAGAATCAAAGAGAGCAGAGGGCAGCACAATGAAGGCAATCCTTTACCAAGAAGACGGTAGAGCATCTGACCGGCAATCAGCAGACCCGGGTTCGAGTCCCGGCCAGGAATTTCAAACTTTTTTCCCCTGGCGTTATCTCTGTCTTCTCGGTAAAGGATTGCCTTCATTGTGCCGCCCTCTGCTCTCTTTGATTCTAGTCTTCTTCTAATGTCCCTTTCTCTTACCTCTAAAAAACTCCTGTTTCTTGTCTCATTGCTCATTCGCGTCCAATTGCTCTTTCTTGTATATATATATATATATATATATATATATATATATATATATATATATATATATATATATATAAATATATACGAGGGGCGGTCAATAGGTTTTGCAATTCGGATATAAGGAAACGAGATATGAGGAAAAGTGTTTTATTATTTTTCAATATAAATACCCTCGACTTCAATGCACTTGCGCCACTTGTCTCTGAGGCTTCGAATTCCCGACAACCAAAAATCTCCCGACTGCTGTTCAATCTACTCCTGGACGGCGAGCTGGACATCTTCATTGTCCCCAAACCGGCGTCCACACAGTGCAGCCTTGAGCTGACGGAATAAAAAGTAGTCGTTAGGGGCCAGATCTGGACTGTAGGGGGGGATGGTTGAGCTCCTCGAATCCGCACTCGCGCAACTCTGGCCTTGTGGACAGGGGCATTGTCGTGGAGGAGCAGGACACCGCGCATCAACTTGCTGCGCCGCTTCTGACGGATGCACTTCTTCAACCCAGCCAGTTCCTCGGCGTAATATTGGCCTGTGATGGTCCTTCCACGAGGCGCATAGTCCACCATCAACACTCCCCACTCAGAATCCTAGAAGATGGTGGCCATGATCTATGATCTTGCCGGCTGAGGGTTGGGTCCGGAACTTGATGGGGGTCGGAGAGCCCCTGTGCTTCCAGTCCATGCTTTCGAGCTTGGTCTTGGGATCCCGGTGATGGACCCACGTTTCATCACCTGTCACTATGCGTGACTCGAATCCTGCCGGGTCTTGGTTGTACAGGAGCAGCAGCTCCTCCGAACTTTGACGACGTTGAAATCGATCATGGGGCGTGACGTTTCCAGGGACCCAACGGGCAGAGATCTTGCTCATGGTAGAATTGTCGTGGATGATGTTGATAACACTTCCATGTGATATTTCAAGTTCTCGCTCGATTTCTTCGACCTTCACCCGTCGATTTTCGAGGATCATCCTCTCCACACGGGCCACATTGTCCTCGTTGGTCACGTCTGACGGGCGTCCTGGACGGGGGTCATCTTCAAGGGACTCGCGAACATGGCTGAACTCCCTATTCCAGCGAGCAATGGTTGCATAGGAAGGGGCGGTGTCGGTGTACACTGCAACCATGCGTTCATGGATTTCTTTTTCATTCTTCCCTTCCTTGGTCAAAAATTTGATCACTGCGCGTTGCTCAACTTTCTCCATTGTTGAAAAATTTGTGTCTGACGATCTGAGATCAGATACTGCTTCTTAAATAGATGAGGGAGGCAGAAGCGTGCAGCTGCAGGTCCTAACTTGTCCTAACTTGTCCTAACACCACCACAAACAGCCATCCCCATTCCTCTGTTTTGTCCTACCGATTCGCAAAACTTATTGACCGCCCCTCGTATATATATATATATATATATATATAGGTTGACACGGATAGTACTGCTAGTGTTTTTGATATGTTTGCCAATTTAGATTTATGTTGGCATATTTGAGTAAAAGTGATTGTACGGATTACGGATCGTGAACATGTGGGACATGATGCATACGCGCTTGATAGCATTTTTTTTATAATTTTCTTTTGCTATAACTGAAATTAAAGAATCTACTACGACTAAATGATACACAAATGTGAAGGAAAGACATATAAACAAAATGGTTAGAATTGTTAGTTTACATTTTTACATACGAGGAGGTATAAAAAATGATATAAAAAAATAATAAATTTATTAATTTTATAGAATATTTTTGAGCATATAATGCACAGCCCTCATGGTTTATAACATAAATATATTAATAAGCTCATTTGACAATGTAAAATTCCCATCTTACTGCAATAATACAACTGAAAAATTTAAAATTGAAATTCACAAAATTGACTACAAAATAGCTTACAAAAAGATAAATGCCAAAAGATTGATTACAACCTAGCATACAATACGATAAATTATGCAATTACTTCATACACTTAGCACAGAACTGTATATAGTTAAATTATTCATGTAACATAAAGTAATTTACTTAATAATAATACAAATAACATCATTTAAAACTGATAAAAATGGTCAAATTCGAATTTTGATATCTTGTATTTTATTAATTTTTTGGTCATTTTTCACATTTAAAACACAAACAAATGCTATGTGATCAACATATAGTAGTTTCAAATCTTCATTAGTATAAATTTCACGAATTTCTAAATTTAGTACGAACCGTGTAGTACGCGCCATTTTATGTAAACTGTAATCTCCACTCTGGTCACCGTTATGAAATCACATTCATTTTCCTTCACAATGATCATATTCACCATGTAAACCATAACCAGCGGAGTCAAGCGATATTCACGAAAACTGTGGACTATAATGTATTTCCTAAAAATTACATCAAACACATAAAATATAAGAAAAAGCTTACTTAGCATACTAAAGTGGCGTCAGAGCTCCGCAGGAAGAAGAGGGAGTGACGTCACACCAGACACGTTTTCTATGCCAAAAGTAAACTGAATCAAACCCAAGATTTGGCAGGAAGGCTTTTGTACGGTTCGTGACCACTTCATATATATATATATATATATTTATATATATATATATATATATATATATATATATATATATATATATATATAGAGAGAGAGAGAGAGAGAGAGAGAGAGAGAGAAAGAAAGGGAGAGAGAGAATGAGTCATCCTGAAAAGAAACAGAAGATAAACGGAATGATTTTTTCTTCGGAAAAATGATATTTCCTAATTGCGAAAGAATCACTTCCAAGCGGTGAGGATCGAACCAAAGCACAACAAGGCAGTTAAAGCAACGCCTTAGACCACTCAGCTACTCAGGGGCATTTTATGCGTAAGCGAGTGGCTAAAGTGTTGCTTTAACTGAGAGCAAAGCAATGTTTGCTGCCTTAGTGTGCTTGGTTCAATCGTTAGCCCTGTTAGTGATTTTTCGCAATTAAGAAATAACATTTTTCAGAAGGAAAATCAGTCCGTTTATCTTCTGTTTATTTGCGATATGACTCATTCCATATATATATATATATATATATATATATATATATATATATGCGGTTAAAAAGCTATTTTTGGCAAACAGTCTTCATCAAAGACCCTCGGAAGGAGTTCTTTAAACATACATGAGAAAACTCTTATTTTTAGTGTTACCTTCTCGTGTATGTGAGAAGAGCTCCTTCCGAGGGCTTTGATGAAAACTGCGTTTGCCAAAAATAGCTTTTTAACCGTATAATTAATTGCGTTACGGCAATAATTTTACTTAGTATATATATATATATATATATATATATATATATATATATATATATATAATATGTCACAATGGTAATTAATATTTATGTTAACTTTGAATTCGCAATCAGATTATGAGATTAGACGTTTTTGTCAGGCTCCGTATTTAAATTTGTTGTAAAAAATCTACATAAAGCGAATACTTGTAATGGAATTTTGGAATTACTTATTTAGATGTAAAAATTTAGCTAGATTTCCTTTTGTGTGGAACGCCCACTATAAATATCTCGTTGGGATATTTTTATATTTTGGCTTGAAATATATATATATAGCGTGGTATGAGGCCATGTTGTATGCATGATTTGTTAAAGTCAACAGCGATGGCTGCTTGATTGCTTTTTAATCTTTTCAATGCTCAACTTTTCAGGAAGCGAAAGGTGGTAAATGGCATTTTTTAACTTTTTCATCTTTCAATTTTCATAAGTGACTCTTCTTTGAGCGAAAAAAGGGGTTGTAGAAAATCATCGTAATTTATTATTTTCCCGAAGAAACTTTCGACTTAAGGTCATCGTCTGGATGACCTTATATTTATTTCTGAACTTCACCCTTTTGTTTTTTGATATTCTAAAAGAATTATTAGAAATAAATTTTTTTTTTAAACTTTATACAAATTTAGAGGAGTTCCATTTAATTTAATATTTAAATAGAAATAATAAATTCAAGATTAAAATACAAATTTTTAAGTTTAAAATAAAATAATCTTGATCACAAATATAGTAGAAACCAGGCAATGGCTTCGCCACTCCTCCCTACAGGGGAAGCTTGCGCTTCGCTACTAAGATTAAAATCTAATAATTCAAAATATTACGTTGCTAAAATATAGAGTTATAGAATAAGAAGATATATAAAAATAATTTTTTTGAACTTCACCATTTGTAATTCTTTGTGTTTTAAAAATTCACAAAATTTCGTTATTTATATTTATTTCTGAACTTTACCACTTTGTTTTTTGATATTATAAAAGAATTATTAGAAATAACCTTGATAAAAAAACATAAGTCTTAACCAAACTAAGATGAAATTATTATTCAAATACTCAAAAAAATCCACTTCTTAAATTATAGAGTTAGTGATGAAAACCCCAAGAAAAAACGGAAGATCAACTATGGCGTAATGCGGCCAGTATTGAGACTTCGTTTGGTTGGTAAACTAGTTTATGGCTAGAGCTGGTATTAATTAGAGGCTTTTGTTTTTAAATTGTTACTGCCTCTGCCATACGCAGTCATCGTCGATCACTTTCCCGCAGAATGATAGTTGTATTTTTATTTAACATTTCTTGGGTGAAGGTCGTCCGATGAGTTGAGGTGTGGCGTTTGTTGGCTCCGTCTTGGAGCTGTCCTGTAAGTCGCTGAGACAGGGTTGTACAAGTCATACCAATGTAAGAAAAAGTCGCTGTTTGCCTTATTCTCATGTTTTCTTATCTCTTATTTTCTTATTATTTGTCTCTTTCATAGTAACGTAGCCTACTTATCTTAGCTTATATTAAAAACTCTATTAATGTTCTCTGCCAGGATGACGAGTTGCACCTGAACGGAGTAGGTGCTCAAGACTAGGATGACTATTAAATAGAGCTCTGGATGATTTACTTGTAGGACTGAATCATACACTGGAAAACACATATGCGAGAGCTAGATGCAAGAACATAATAATCATGCACCCAATCAAAAGTTTAGAAATCTAACACGTAATGTGTATTGTTTTTTCCACAAACGCACAATGCGCTAAAATCGATGAACAAGTTTTGCTTGCGTCGAAAAATTTCGATATTATTTCAAGTACACTGACATGAAATGAATGTTCATGAAGGACCTTATTACTGAATATAAATTAACAGTTTGTAAAATATTTAATCAAGATATGTCTAGAGAAAGACGGAGGCGAAACTATATACATAAGAACGAACTAGTTGCGATAATGAGAGACAGAGTATACAGAAAAAAAATCTCAGCTTTTAGCTAATAGGTTAATGATAAATAGTAATAAAATAAATTTTGGCGTTGTATATAGGCCACTAAAGTCTGTAGAATGTATAAAAGATACTTCCTGCATCAAAAGGTATACGATCTACACTCGAACAGAAATATCTTATTATTAATTGTGACTAATGATGATATTTTTAGAAAGTATGCATATTGGAAAAACCCTTTGGATAGCGATTAGAAGATAATTCGATTCATTCTTAATATAATGCGAATGTTCGTCAGAGCTCTCAACTCCTTCCTGACTTTAAATCTTAGTGACGATAACAGACACTTTTCAAAAACCATAAATAACATTTTTCAAATGTTTCCAACGTCGAAAATAAAAGCAACTTATCTTCTATACAAGATACGAGTATAATAAATTTTGAGGAATAAACTACTATTTCAAAATAATAATAACCGAAAATGAAATTAATTTCATATTAAGAAAATTTATGAAGCGTTGGGTTCTGATGTAATCTATATTACCGTCCAAAAGTAGAAAAAAACAACCAAAATTTATATTTTCTTCAAAATGCTCGCTTACTTTTCAAAAAACACTGCATATAGTAGTGCATGAAATTTGTCTCTAATAATATTTAAGTTTCGCTTCATGGAAAGGCGGCTAAACAAGTTATGAGGAAAGTAATGTGTATTTAAAGAAAGGATGCCTCTAACATTAAGAAAAGATAAGTATAAATGCAGTCGTAACCAGAATATAAAATAATTATCTTAATGACTTGATCAAATCTTCTGCCGCAAAACATCACTAAATCGTTGCATTGTTCGGGCATGATTTTATTCTATTCTTCTTCCAAACTTTTGCCAGAGATCTTCGACATTAGTTAGTTTCTCAGCCATAAAATAGCTGTGGACTCAAGGTGGCCATTCATCAACATATGACACAACATGCGATCTTCCCTGTGTGTTTAATGTAAGGGACTCGTTTTTTTCAATGATTTGCATTTTTCTATATCCTCATGAAGCTTTATTATTCGTAAAATAACACTTTTTTTAACGATTACAACGCCCGAATTGGTAGTCTTTTCTTTATTTTTGCGCCGCTCATTCTGCTTTCTGAACGATTTGTCCACCTTCCAATTCTTGTCTTGTCCTGGATATTTGAGAAATACAAGTAGCAGTCTACAATACACGCTGCACAGTGTTACCATACTTCGTTACCGATTTTTAAGTTTGAACTGAAAAATATATTATTGTTCTCTAGTTTTTTGACGTATTCTTTCATCAAGTACACTTTAATTTTCTCATACCTATTTTTTATTCGTTGTTTTGCAAATTTAAAAAAAATATATATTCTATCAATTTTCAAGAAAATTTACATTTCGGTATTTTGCTTTCCAGTTTGGGGCAGTGTTGTATGAAATTTACTTTAAAGAATAATAATAGTTCTTAAAGACCACAAGGAGGCAAATATAAAACCAATTTGGAAAGAGAGGTATCCTAGAAACTTTCGGCTCAGGGGGGCATTGATAGATTCTCAGTGGAGCACCAGGAGGTAACTTAATAAATGTCTCACAATACGGAATGCAGCGCTGACAGTGATGCTTAACATATTTGCTTGATTTTTTTCTTAAAATTATTACATATTTTAGCCAAGATAGAGATGTAAATATAGTTTATATTGACTTCAAAAGGACTTTTGGCAGCATTCCAGCAAACAGAATTTTGAGATTAAAGGCAGGGCCCTAAAATGGATTAAAAATTGGCTGGAAAAACTCAGGCAGGCAGAGTTTTGATCATAGACATCGGCTGGGAGGGAAGGGGGGGCACATTGTAGAGCGCAATATTTAAGTGAACGAGAACGGTGAGGTTTAACAACGTTTTAAACTTGCTCACTCACCTTCGGGTATCGACATACTATAAATTATAAACTTGAAGCACCAAAGAGAATTCGGTTATGCATTCCAATGCAATTAAATGTAGGCTGGATATTTTGCTCGAAATTTTAAAATAATAGATTTCTCACAGAAATGAAACATCACGCATAATCTTGAAATCAATCCACATCAAAGACAAGCGCCCCAATCTTAGCCACAACTCCACTTCCCTTCCCTTTCTAATTATATAACTGTTTCACAATCAAAACCGTTCTTGTAAACTTCCCTCCATTGCTATATCTCACTTTATTGCTCTATCTCACTCTGGGAGGGCTGTTACCTCTCCCAGAGTGCAGAGTGATTTGTGTTAACTCCTCTTTGATAGTAGGTGTTTTTTACATGAACTTTTAGGCACCTTTCCATATAGTGTTTTGTTTTAAGACTTGTGTTATTACTATATTTCGTTGTGTTATGTAATGCTATATATTTCTATTTAGTTTGGTTGTTGTATTTCTTATTATCACATTTAAAGTCCTATTTTTGTTAGGAAGCTTTAATTAAATTTATTCACTTCTAACTTATAGCATGTTGTTAACTGAAAAGATGAGAGAGAAAGCTCGAAACATTGTACAATAATGAAAAAGGAACCGGATCTTACTTATCCTCAGAACCTTTCTCGTTATAAACATACGTCTCAACTTAACCATAACATCGATTAGAAGTCAGTTATAAAGATACTATTAAACGAAAATTTATCGAATCGTCAGTCATTTAAAAGTTACCTAATTTTAATTTAAATCTTGGTTTCTATAAACTAGATGACTATATTTTAAATTGCATTCAGACATCAATGTCCAAATTTTATCTTGTAATTAATTATATTATGTTTTTTATTTTCCTTCTTCATTAATTTCTCTCTCAATATCTATATGTCTGTCTGTCTCTGTCTCTGTCTCTCTCTCTCTCTCTCTCTCTCTCTCTCTCTCTCTCTCTCTCAAGGTTTCATATATATATGAAACCTTGTAAAGGTTAGTTACCACACAAGCTTGTAAAGAACCACAACCACTTTACTGAACTTGTGAATATAATCTTCAAACAGTTACGATCAATCAATCAAGGATAGTCAAATAAAAAAATAATAGAGTATTTTTTATTAAAAAACATTTGAAGATTTTTAGAAAGGCAAACATGCAATAGTAAAAGGTTTAATTTAAGTATATTGATCAGCAAAGGCTCAGTAGAATACGTGAAACGTGTCATGTTTACATTCTCTCCACCTCGTAAATGTAAGATTTTCCTTTGCAATCTCGCATGCTCTTGATAGGTGATTTATGCCTTCCTCAATACCGTTCAATTGATTACACGGGTCTGCGTCAAAAATGTAACTTTGGTTTTCTGTGGCGTTTCTTAATAAAATTGACCTCCTAAATCCGAATCTGACATCCGTTTTTCTCTATCAGGTCTAATTTTGGCGATAGAGGGGGTGATATTAATTTTATAGTTTATTCATATCCTATATTCTTCTAGCTCTTTAGTATACTGCACCAATATTAAAGGACTTGTCGAGCCTCTTTGAATTCCCTACAACCCATTAGAATGGAGACTTTTCATAGATTCCTCCAGTAGAAGTTTAGAAGCTGTGTAACTGAAAATTGGTAACAAGATAGCTTCCGTTCCTATAGGCCATTCAATCCAACTTACTGAAGGTTATGAAAATATGAAAAAATTGCTGGAAGATATGTGGTAACTTAAAGGTAAGATCATTTTACACTTGGCATTTCTAAGCGCTTTGATATTGACATCTTAATTTTTAATTGTTAATAGTTGTATACACCTTTTGGTCAACTTACATTTACAAGAATGCAAATCTGGAAATCATGAGTCATTTTTGAGTTATATTTTTTTGTTGAAGTGTGTCCCTATAGGTTAATATATCCTTTTGAGTTAGTGGGGAACTGATCCTAATTGAGAAGGTGTACAACATAACTCAATAAATTCAAAATAAGATGTACATATATCCAATTAGTTCAAATACAATGATTTAATGCATCAGCATACATAATTTTTCAGTACATATTCATATTATTATTGTTTTAAGAAATATTACTTTGAATTTGTTTTTAGAAATATTACACTTTGAATATAGATAGCCCGCTAAATTTTTTTTCAGGTAGTGTCTCTTATACTTGAGATGCAAACAGGGTACACGAAGCATCCATGTTTCCTATGTTTATGGGACAGCCGTGCACTATGAGAAGAAGGTTTAGCCACCATGAAAAGCATTTAGAATTGGATCCAAACAATACTGCTTCCTCCACTGCATATAAAGCTTAGCATAATGAAAGATTGTGTCAAAACTCTTAATAAAGTAGGACAATCTTTTAAATTTTTTCTTCAAAATTTCCACAAATCAGTGACGCTAAGCTCCATGCGGGAATCTTCGATGGACCTCAGATCAAGAATTTGATGAGAGATCAGAAGTTTGAGGCATCAATGACAGACATAAAAAAAGATGCCTAAAAAGCTTTCAAAGCTCTAGTTAACAATTTTCTAAGCTCCTGACCGCATTGGGGAAATATTCCCCAATCTTGCGAACTCGTCACAAGCCTCATTCCCTCATTGTCGAGGCCAGGAAGAGCCGCTGTTCCTCACACCTCGCTGATAAATCATGAATCGACTCCGCCTCCGGATTAAGATGTCTGAAGCTTGTGACTCCTTTCACTAAACTCCCTCTTCCCTCGAGGAATCGGGCATATAAATACTCTTGTCATTCTGTAGTTCGTGAAGTCCAGCCTTCACTTCAAGGCCGTCCTCATCGTCTTAAGTCTAAGTCTCATGAGCGTTCGTCAGACAGAAAGACTTTCTTCGCCGTGATTCCACCCCAGTCAATTGGTAGCTTCTGTGAACGGCAAGCCTTTGAATTTGCGCAAAAGTCTCCCTTCGTTTAATCGAACCAAAGAAAATCTCCATCAATTACCTTTGAGGAAAAGAAGTTTCCTCATCGGGTGGAATTACGAGTAATCCCACATTTGCCGTCGAACGTCATCTTTGAAGATTGGCTATCTTCATCGAAAGGTTGGTTCGGATCGTGCCCCATCTGCCTCATTCGGACCGTGCCCCACTTGCCTCATCCGATCCTGCTCCACTTGCCTCATCGATTGTTCCCCACTCGCCTAATCGCTAGAAAACCTTCCTCGAAGTCACCGACCGGTAAGACTGAACTCCCCTTCATTATTAGTATTGTAAAGTTCATCCTTTTGATCTGAGCTTAGTAACATTAATCAGTTAATTCTATTTGGGACTCCCTCCTCATAATAATTATCAAGAGACTATTTCAATTTAAATAATTCCCATTTGCCTATTATTATTATTCTTATTTTGATCTTTGTAAATTAAATTATATTTTTGTTATTACATCTTTAACTAACTTTTAACGATTCTCTCGGTCTATTAAAAAAAATCTCGCCAACCAATTACGCACTCTGTCTGATTATTAAGGATTTGAAATCCAACACCTCAAGTTTTGACCTCTTAGTCGGTCGTTAATCCCTGCGAACAGTCCTCCAATGGTTCGCGTTGCAGTAGGTGATTAAGTCACCCCCCCCCCACATAATATAAGAGTAGTTTACGGTATAAAGTGGTGTACCACGACAATATATATATATATATATATATATATATATATATATATATATATATATATATATATATATATGTGTGTGTGTGTGTATGTGTGCAAATTTTGTTGAAGACCATGGTGTATTTCGCCTTACTTAATTTTCCTTTGGCAACTTTCTATTCTTCTAACTATCTTTTTTATTCAATCTTGTAGATGGTAGATCACATGTCCTGTATTCGTCTCTCTTTTAAATGAATGGGTTTGGTAAAAACCAAACTAAATTGCTGAGCTTTCGATCTTATTCGATCATCTTCGGAGCGTAAATGAAATTAATTAATTAATTAATTAATAATATGAAAGTGATTAAATGTGTGGAAGGTTTTATAAGTGTGAAAATGTTTACTAGGTAGCCCTGGTGTTAGGGCATCACTAGCATGCTTTCTTCTAGTATGTTTAAAAATGATTTTTCCTCCGTCAATAATGTTGCTGATCGTCGATGATGGTCAGGTTCTTCCATTGTTATATATATATATATATATATATATATATATATATATATATATATATATATATATATGAATAACGTTACAGCCACGAGGAAAATGAAACAACGGAGAACTGCGAGGTCTTTCGACTAATTGTCCTTTACTGAGCAGAAAGGCTGAGTCGAAAGGCTTCGCAGTTCTCCGTTGTTTCATTTTCCTCGTGGCTGTAACGTTATTCATAAATTCCTCACGTTCCTTATTTTCGTAATTCAGTTATACTTATATATATATATATATATATATATATATATATATATATATATATATATATATATATATATATATTGATTTGATTAATATGTTCCTCCGTCGTGGCTTTCAAGCATTTCAATTGGTTTTTATTCTGCTAATTATCTCTTGTTTGATTGTATTTAGTTAGTCATTTATTATTTTCAGTTAAAATCTTAGTTTGGGCACTTCGCCTCTCTTCGTTTATGTTAATCTTATCTTCCTTTTCTTATTACTATTTGGTTAATTTTGTTGATTATTTATTCTTCTTCTCTTCTTTTTGTTTGTTAAATTTAATTTGGGCACTTCGCCTACTTTTGTTAAAGTTTATTGTCCTTTATACTTCTTCTCTTCCTTTGTGTTAGTAAAAATTTGATTTTAATTTGGGCACTTCGCCTCTTTTTGTTAAAGTTAATTTCCTTTTGTATATTGTTAGGTGTAAATATGTCTTATATTCTCTCTCACACAGGTTCTTCCGCTGGGGAATAGAGATGTCCTTTCTACTGCGCGTATTCTGTGTTCCGGTATGTCTAAATTGTTGTTAATAGTTGGGAGTATTTTGTGGTCTACTTTGTCCCAAGTCTTTCTCCCTACCCTTCGGATCTACATATTGATCGGTTTTAGTCCGATACTATCATGTAGAACCGATTTTCGAATATGGTCGATCCTTTTCGTGTCAGTTATAAGCAGTGTGACTTTATTCTGTATCCTCTGCATCGTCCCGAGAGAGGTACAGCTTGCCATCTCCGTGATCACAGCCAGGTACACCAGGATGGAGTGTACCAGGGCCATGTATAGTTTTTTTTCTTATTTGGCACGTTGAGGATTCGGAAACGGTTCAGTTTCTTCAGCTCTATTTTGACTAGGGCGACTGTTTTTTACGTGGGCCTTGTATCCTGATTTATAGAGTCATAAGTCCAGGACCTTACCCTCGTTACAGTACGGATAAATTTCATGGTCGACGAGGAGGTCGTCTACTTTCCAGCGGTTCATTCGAATTATAGTGAACTTCTGGCCGTTGGTCTTTATTTTCCACTTTTTTTCATTGCGATTGATGTTATCAATCTCGGCAGCTGTCGCTCTTGCTTGACTTCCAGCGTTCCTGAATTGACTTGGAAAGATTTGTGTGATGTAATCTGCGTATTGTAGATACATCGAATCGTGCTTCACTGGAGCAGGGAGGTCAATTGTGTACACGAGGCACAACAAAGGAGTCAGACAGCTGCCTTGTGGAACTCCCGCCTCGAGTTCAAATTCGAGTCCCTTGCAGCCCTCGATCGCGATTTGGCCTCTCCTATCAGTGACATAGTTACAGAGGACCCTTTCCAGGATTAAGTTTAGCTGGAGGTTGAGGATCTTGAATTGTAGCCCTCTCAGCCTTATCTTATCGAAGGCCTTCTTTACATCATGCAGCACTACGTCTACGTAGTTTCTCTTAGCTTTGCTGCATGCGAGTTTTTTCCGTTAGGAGGGCGAGGGCCGTTTCCGTTCCTCGCCCCTTGCAGAACCCGTGCTGCTGAGGATTGTGAGCTACTAGCTCAGCTAGTTGTTCTTGAAGCCTGTCAGCCAGGAGCTTCTCATAGACTTTCGCAACGAATTCCAGCAGGGCGATTGGCCTGTAGTTGACGAGTTGATCAGGGGGTTTACCTCCCTTGGGTATGAAGATTATTTTAGCGAACTTAAAACCCTCAGGGAAGTAACCCGTATTCAGGGAAGCGTTGTAAAAGTTTGTCCTTCCCTGAATGATCTGTTGTGGGGCATTTACCAAGTTGTTTCTGGTGATGCCCGTCCAGCCTGGTGCCCTTTGTTCAAAGATTCTTACAATGGCCATGACCTCCTCTGGTGTTATGGGAATACCATGGTCCGCCATCTCCCTGCTTTCGTCTACTTGATGTTATGTGTGCATACTGTGCATAATATGATTCAGTTCTTCAATCAGTTGGCCTTCGAATTCCTGGTCGAACTCTTTATTGTCTTCTAGGGTGATTCTGAAGACGTTTTCCCCCAAATTCCTGAATCTGTCTTCTAGAACAACCGGGTCCTCTATATAGTATCCGTTCTCTTTTATTTGAGCCTTAGTTCTTCCGGTTAGTCCCTTTAGGTTCTTGACTTGACGCCAGAATTTAGCCGGGTTGGGCTCGCTGTCAATTTTGGATATCATGCTGTTCCATATTTCCCCTTGTTGGAGGTTGATAGCCTCTTTTAGCTCGGTGCTTAGGCACCAAAGGAGCAAGCTTCTTTCCCGGTTAGAACCTATCCGTCATATTTCTTCGTCCACTTCCCTGTGGACACGAGCAATTTCTCTCATTTCAACTGTCCATCTGGACTGAGGAGGTGTTTTGTACCCAGTCTTGGGTATGCACTCGTGGTCCGCTTCTAGTATGGACGTAGTTATCCTCTCCAGCTCCTCGTCTATCACCTCCAAGGCCGCGTCGCTTAGGCCAGCCCGGGCGTATTGACTAAGTCGTTTCTTATAACGTTCTCAGTTGGCCAAGGCGTAGATTTTCGGAGAGAGACTGAAGCTGGATCGGAGCGAAGGATGCTGTGGTGAGGGTCGCTATGTGATCACTTGGGACTCTTGTGACTGTTGGGCCTGGCTCACTATGGTAGTTAAATAAAAAGCCTTTACTTGTTAAGATTATGTCAGATTTGGTTGTTGATATGGACTCCGTAAGGGGCGCGGCGATTTGCCAACCTGGCCACCGTGCTGACGGGACTCAGCACCCTGTCCGACCCCGGCTTAGCCTCTTCTCCTTCTTTCAAAACACTTGTTTCCTTGTTTTTAATACAACCCCTCCAACAACTTTCTCTGGTAAGCCTCTAATTTCACAGGGTAGATGCTGACCTTCTTCTCAGCCAACCGTCTCGGATCGGGGCTGAGGGGGGAGTGGACAATGTTCCCTAACCCCTGAGCTCCGGTCTGGGGTGGCTGGTTTTATAACAACCTGCTTCATCCCCACCCATACCTTCCTCACATCCCTTTTCCTTTCCTTATCACACTTAGTTTTACGTGTTCAAGGTGGAGCCGCCATGCCGATGGACTGCCAGGCCACCAGGCGGGAGGGGTGGTCCGAAATGGTGGCGCCTGGCTCTGCCAGGCGTGTTTTCACCTCTTGCAGTGCGGGCAACTGTGATAGGTGATGAGCTATTGCGTCCCGTATAAAAAGAGGGTCACCATGCTCATGTATGAAAATAAAAAAAAACAAATCTCTCCCCATTTCCACTTGTACATCGACGGAGCCGCCCTCGGGCAGCTCCACCGAAAAAATGGAGGTCCCCCCCCCTGTGCTTGCGCAGGGGACCCTCCATATTTCTTTAACCGGAGAGAAGGCTTACTCCTCTCCTACGCCTACGGGTGAAGGGGACTCCCCCTCACCCCCTTGTGCGGAGGTGCTTTCGGGCACCTCCCTATTTCCAGCGGCAGTCCCTCCTTTTATTTCTAAGGGGACTGCCAAGAAAGCCAGCACGCAGCCCATTGCCGACCGCCCCTCGTGTAAGCGGCTCGGTAGGGCAAACCCCCTTAGTGGGGAGAGAGAAGCCAGGCCCCTTCGGTCGCTTTCCTCAAAAGACCTGCTGGCAAGAATTTTAAACCTTGCCAGGGTCAAGGCCTGTGCCTCCCCACACAAGACTGGCGACACTGCCATGGGGACCTGCGATGTCCTGGGAGGGGATGGCCAACTGGAAACCCCTCCTGTGATAGACATGGTCCTTGAGGAAACCCAGCCTCAGACGGTAGGGCCTTGCATGGGGAAGAATCCGGGCTCGGCGCCAAACACCGAACCCGAATCCGCCCCTATGCAAGGTCCTCCTCAAACGGCTAGGGTTTCTGAGGCAGTACAAGGAGGGCAGGGATCTCCTCCAACGGGTGCCCCTGCGACCACCAGGACCTTCTCCATTTCGGAAAAGGACATGGCTGAGGCCAGTCCATCTGGCCTAGGGGCTTCTGCTGGCGGAGGTGAGAAGCGGGTTCATTCCCCGCCCTCCTCTCCAAAAAAGAAAAAGACTAAAAAGACCAAGAAGACTCGGGGCTCCTCTCCATCCGCGGGAACTGCGGGGACGAATGGGTCTGCTGCCACTTTGGTAGGCGACCAAGCCAAGATCGGCACATCCGGCCCCTCTACCCCTCCCCCGTGTGCGGAGCCAATGACTGAGACTAAGACCAAGAGTGCACAGGGCGGAGCCTCAATGACATCGGGGCCCCTCATTCAGAGGTTAGCTGGCGTTTTCGATCCCGCTGGCTTCAAGCGCTTCCTCGTTATTCGCTCCACTGATGGCAACATGTTGTCCAAGGGCAACATGATCCATCAGAGGAGAGGATTAGCTAGTGCAATTGGTAGAGAGCCGAAGGTGACCCGTTTCTCGGACGGCAGCCTTCTGGCGAATGCGGCGAATTCCGCCGAGGCGGCCAAGATAAGTGCTCTTCGGACACTTCATGGAACCCCGGTGAGTGTGACGCCGCACTCTAGTATGAACTTTGTGAAAGGAGTAGTTTAGGCGAGGGAACTCGTTAACTACTCCATTGAGGACATCACCTTAGAGCTGGCCGACCATGGGGCGGTTAAGGTCAAACGTGTGATGAGAAAACAGGCAGGGGATTCGAGACCCACCCCTACACTCTTCGTCACGTTCGACTCTGACAAGCTCCCTGAGTCAGTGCGTGCCGGTTGGTACCGCTACCGCGTGAAGGCGTTCGTGCCACTGCCGCGGCGGTGCTATTACTGTCACCGCTTCGGCCATACGAATCGTTCTTGTAGACGTGCAAAGTCAGGGTCACCCGAAGTTTGTGTAAATTGCTCCAAGGCCGAACACGATAAGTCTAAATCGTGTGCGGCCAAGTGTGTCAATTGCGGAGAGCCGCACCCTGATTCTTCGAAGCAATGTGGTGCATATCTCCTTGAGAAAGAAATCCTGGCCGTTCAGGCCCAGGATCGACTCTCATTCCGCGAGGCTAAGGAATTGGTCCTGTCGCGCCCAGCTCTGCCTGGGACGTCATATGCCTCAATAGTTAGAAAGGCCGCCTCTGCTCCTGGCCCATCCAGGCCAACTAGCACGGTTGTTTCCGCGCCCATTTGAAGCCCTTGTGCGGGCTATACTCAACCCAGGCGCTCCCCTGGTAAAGCTGGCGGGAAAAAATGGTTCCTTCCCAGCCCCGGCTAAAACCAGGGCTCCCCCCTCTTCCCCCCAGCGTGACCGTTTCCCGTAAGGCGAAACAGCCACGCGCCTTCACCGAGTCGTTAGACTCACAGGAGGCAACACCCATGAAGTTGGTCGCTAGGCCATCTTCCGGGGTTCCTAAAGCTGTCCCCTGAAAGGAGGATAGCCACAAAGGATCTTCGGCTCCTTCGTCAACGCCTAGTGGTGGAGCGAGTGGCTTGGAGACGGTGGTTCCTCGAAAAGATGGCCCCCTGCTCCCGAAGCCGCAACGCCCGCCTAAGGTTTCGAGGCGGAGGGAGAAAAAGACTCGCATGGCGAGCCCAACCTCACCCAATAAGTCCTCGAAGGCAAAAGCGCCCGGGGTTCTGCTTCCGGGAAGCCTACTGCCATTCCCGTGAGGGTCTTCTGTTCGAGGAGGGCCCCCGCGTCTCCTCCGAGCTAGGCCTGGAGGGCATATTCCTTCAATGGAATTGCTATGGACTCCGGGCAAACTGCGAGGAGCTGCGGAGGCTCGTCTCGTCCCGTTCCCCGTTAGCTATCTTTTTGCAGGAGACCATGCTAGGCGCGTGCCCTCTGCCCGCCCTCCCGGAGTATAAGGGTCTTACGACCCAACCACCGCGGGATGGCCGGGCTGGGGGATGCGCAGGTTACACCCGGCATGATGTCTCCGTTCCTTGTTTTAATTTAGATAACCCCTTTCAGACAGTGCATGTGCAGCTTCACCTGGATAAGAGGTATACTATCATTTCTTCGTACATTCCACAGTCAGCTGACTTCGACGCAGGGGACTTCCGACGCATCGTGGCACGGTTGCCGAGACCCTTTTTCTTGCAGAGAGATCTAGACAGCAGGCATCCTCTTTGGGGAGATTACTCAATAAATCCCAGGGGACAAGTCTTGCTGATCTGATCAAAGAGCTTGAGATGGGTATCCTAAACGTGGATGAGTTTACGCATCGCTCCGAGAACCGCTTCGTTTTCTTGCCTTGACCTATCTTTGTGATCTTCGGATGCACAGCCTGATTTTGATTGGGGGGTGGTCGATGACCTCCATAGTAGTGATTACTTTTCCATTCAATTATCATTTTCATGGCAACTGCCGCCTGAGAGCCCACCTCGGTGGTGCTTGGCGCGGGCACGGTCTCTATCTTAGTCGAGGAGTTTAGGTCGGTAGATGAGGCCGTTGAATTTTTCTTCGGCAACCTCATCGCCGCGGGCCTGACTACTATTCCTAGAACGTCTGGCCGTTTTGCACGCCGACCACTCCCATGGTGATCGGCCGAATGTGAGACGGCCCTCAAACAGAAGCGTTATGCCTACATGCGCTATAAGCGCCGCCCGAACGATTTCACTGTCACTGAATTTCGTTGGGCTAGGGCTAGGTTCCGGTAAAGGACGCCCGCCGCTCTTCTTGGCAGCCATACGTGTCTTTACTTAACGGGAAGACCCCTTTAGCAGAGGTGTGGAAGCGAGTCAAAAGAATTCGAAGCAAGTTCTCGCAGGACACCCCTTCCGTTCTCTAGGAGAATGGTACCGTAATCTCGCACCCCGCGTCGGTGGCAGAATCCTTCGCAAACGCTTTTTCCGCATTCTCTAGCCGGGATGCTGCTCCGCCAGCATTCAATGCACGTCGTGATGTCATGGAAGGCCGCCGGCTGGACTTTACCTCCAAAGGCGGAGAACCCTTCATTGACAAGTTTACTGTGAGTGAGTTGCGCTCCGCTCTCGCTTCGTGCGCGGACACCGCCTCTGGAAGATGTCCCGGACGCCATGCTTCGACACCTGGGTGAGTGAGGCATGGCCTCTGTTAGATTTGTTCAACAGGATCTGGGTAGAGGGTCTTCTCCCAAATTTCTGGCGAATCGCTACAGTGCTCTCCTTTCGCAAGCCGGGGAGAGATCACTCTACTCCGACTGGTTTCCGCCCAATCTCTCTAACTTCTTGCGTGTGCAATTTGATGAAGAAATTGGTAAATGTTAGACTAGCCTTTTTCCTGGACAGCGGAGGCCATCTGTCTTCTGCACAGTGCGGCTTCCGTAAGTTCCACTCCACGTCGGATGCGCTTCTCCGACTGAAAAATGCCGTCTGCGAGGCTTTCTTTCGTAGACAGCACTATGCCACGGTGTTTTTCAATCTAGAGAAGGCCTATGATAACGGATGGCGATATGGTATCATGGAGACTCTACACCCGATGGGGGCGAGAGGACGCCTCCCAATGTTTATATCTGAGTTTTTGCGAGATCGTCGATTCCGCGTACGGGTGGGGGGAGCTCTCTCCGGCACAAAGGAGCAGGAAAAGGGTGTCCCGCAGGGAAGTGTCCTCAGGTTCACACTCTTTGCACTGAGCATCAACGGCATCACCTCGGTGCTGCCAGAAGATGTTCTCGCTACGCTCTACGCGGACGACCTTTCGATCTCTTTGGGCGCGGCCCAGATGCTAACTCTGGAGCGTCGACTTTAACAGGCATTGAACTGCATCTCTCGCTATGCCGAAGCGCACAGGTTTCGGTTTTCTTTGGCCAAGACTAAGGTGGTGCACTTCTGCCGCCATCCACGGCTCCACTCCGACCCAGATTCGTTTCTTAGTGGGAGGCGCCTGGATGTGGTTGAGTCGCACCGTTTCCTTGGTCTTGTATTCGACCGATGCCTCACCTGGGAGGCTCATATTCGCAGCCTTAGGTTCTCCTGTACCTGCCCAATGGATATTCTCCGTTCCGTGACGTTCAGCGCTTGGGGTGCTGATAGGGCTAATGCCTTACTTTTCTACCGATCCTTTGTTCGTTCGAAGCTCGAATACGGATGCGAGTTTTATGCATCCACAGCCGAGCGTGTATTGCGGAAGGTGGACTCGATCCACCACACCGGCCTTCGCTTGGCGACCGGTGCCTTCCGCACTTCCACCATTGATAGCCTGTTGGTTGAAGCTGGGAAGATGCCACTCGCTCTGCGCTGCGTGCAGTGCATCACTCGCCTGTTCGCGCGAGCCCACCGCCTCCCTCAGTCGCCAACAGCTCTCACTGCATCCGTAGCTGATCTCGACGGTGCCTATGCCGCCGAGAGACGCCAGTTATAATATATCCCTTTGGGTTTAGGGTCAGGAAACTCCTTCAAGAGCTAGACACATCTTTTGGGCCGGTGGCGCCCCTGTTTCTGCCCAGGACGCCACCCTGGAGGCTACCACATTTGGCTATTTGTCACCACGCCTCTGCTACCAAAGCTTGTACAGCGCCGAGAGTATTGCGTTCGACCTTTTGGAGCACACCTCGTGTCACGCTGGAACCGTGCCAGTGTATACGGATGGCTCCAAGTCCCAAGAGAGGGTTGGCTTCCACGCCGTATCCCCTCTGTTTGAAGTCAGCGGGGCTCTGTCAGGCGCTGCGTCTGTCTTCACGGCTGAGCTTGTGGCAATACACCACTCGGTAGGGAAGATTACGCGACGTGCCTGGTTCGGAGACCGGATTATGATCTATAGCGACTCACAAAGCGACCTGAGTGCTCTCGGGGCATTTGAATCTCCACATTCCCTGATTTGCGATATCCGTGACGCCACGGTTTTGGTGAGCCGGGCGGATGTCGAGATTATCTTCTGCTGGGTTCTTGCACATGTAGGAATTGCGGGGAATGAGCGCGCCAATGAGGGCGCCAAAGAGTCCGCGAAGACTCTGCGACCGGACCAGCGTTTCGCTCTTCCTTACACTGACTACATGACAGGAATACGGGCAGCTCTTCGGACTGCTTGGCAAAGAAGATGGGAGACGGTCGAAGGGAACTTAAAGTTGCGTGCCATTGCACCGTGACTGTTTCCATGGACCTATCCCCCAATGCCGCGACGGCTTCAGGTCGTTTTCTGTTGTCTCTGAATCGGAGACCGTCGTGTGACGCATCGCTATTTGATGGAGCGCTCGCCTGCGCCCTATTGTGACGACTGCGTCGTCCGTAGACTGTTCGGCACATTCTTGTCGAATGTCCCAGTCTGGGTGATCTTCGCGCACGTTACCTGTCCCGGTACCGGGATGGGCGAGGTCGCTACCGCCTGTCCCTTGTACTCGGGACGGGTTCGTTCACTTTGACTTGTGAACTTGTTGACTTTTTTGAGGAGGCCTGGCTTCTCCCCTTTATTTAAGTAGTTTTTATTTTGTTTTTTGTTTTCTCTGTAGGTTACACACTCCTGCGTGGGGCTGAGGGGGACCTCCCCCGACGTCGGAGATTGCCTCCTAATTGTTAAGTTTTTCCTAATTTTATGATTGTTATGTTTTCACATTCTTATTTTAAAGTACCCTAGTTCTAGGCTGTAGTTTGTCCGGTGACTTATGCCCAAGTGGGCAGTCGCCAGATGGGCTGTAAAAAAAAAAAAATAAAAATAATTGCTGATATGGAAGTGATATAGGTCGGAAAATACGGCCCTATTCTCTAGATTTTTTCTTTCATAATCAGTTCAAGTTTTGGCCTCTTTCGTTGGTACTACCATACCCCGCCGCACGGCATCTGGCATTGAGGTCGCCCCTTAAGATTGCCATTCTGCGGTGCTCAAACAGTATGTAGAATTTATTTGACAGGAGATAGGCTGGACGAGGGGGTTGATAGGCTGCAGCTATCACGAGGTCGAGTACGAATGTGTGGAGTTCAACCATCACAAAGGATTCATTAAATTCTGGTATATGTTTGAACGAGATGTTCCCCTTGATAGCTATTGCAGCACCATCAAACCTTTCCTGAGAATGATTCTTCATGACCACTCTGTAGTGCTGTATTTTAATTTGACCGGATGTACTGTCAATACCGTGCTCCGTTATAAGAATGATGTCGGGGTCAAGCACTCAGAATATGTTTCCATATGCTGAAGATTTCCTCTTCCATCCGCTTACGTTGAGTGTCAGAATCCTCATTCTATTGCTTACTCTTTCCATGTTGTCTCCTTAGTGTTTCTGGGTTACGTTCTTCTTACTCCCGTTTTTCTTATTTCTGAACTCAGCGTTAGAAATCTGCTCGCAGGAAATGTGATGTAGGGTCACATTCTGGCAGAGCAAAGCTTCTTCCACCGTTTCAGCGTCGACTTCAAAGTCTTATTCCCATTTAAACACTTTTGCTCTAATGCCTTAGAATATTTCCCTGGGTTCCATTTCTTCGGGAAAGGGAAACTGGTCGCATGCGTAAATTTTAAGATTGATACTATCGGCACCTAATCTTTCTTTTTCGCTTCTTTCCTTTGGCCTTCTTTGTTTGTTGGACTTCGGTGTCCGATGAGTCTGAGGACTCCAAGGAACCATTGGTATCAGACCCAGCATTTTTCCTCTCTACGCTGATTTCTTGTCTCTGTTTAGGGCAGTAGTTTTCACTTCGACTGCTTGTTTCTACTCTTTCTTGTTTCCAATTTTGGGGGTGTCTTGTCCGTTTATTTGTTGGTTTGGGACCATCTGCAATTGCAGAACATCCCAAGAGGGATGGGGGCCCAGGAACCACATTTGGTCCATACTGTTTTTGGCTAGCATTTGGTTCAGCTCTTTAGCGAACGTGCCAGAACGCGTGAGATTCATGACGTGCGCGTGAAGGATGCGCGTCATAATCTTCGTCGAATTCTCGTTCTAAAGCTTAAGATATGTTTTCTTTGTGTCCACTTCTGAGAAGGCCCTTTTGCTGCTTGAGCGTAGGATGTATTTGCTCAACGTGTTTTCTCTTGCTTCTTCGATTCATGATTCCTGTTAATAATCTCTTTTTTTACAGGGCAGGCCATGGCCATTGATCTGTGTTCTTGCCCACAGTTAACGCACTTCTCGAAATTATTAGTGCATGTCCTCCAATTGTGTCCCTTTTCGCTGCATTCAGGGCATGTTTCCAGTGGCTACTTGCAGTCTTTAGTCGCGTGTTCCTTAATTTTTTAACACCTAAAACAGAACTGGTCTGGAGTCAATTCTCCCTTCTCGATCTGGTCCCTACTAACTTTGGCATTGAACATGAGTAGGTCATGTTCTTTTGTGTTTTGGGGTATAGTGGTTTCATTGAAGACTACCTTGAAGACGTGAGTGTAGTGGCTATTGTCCCTTCTGTTTTTTAATTTGATCACTTCGCCTACCTTGGCCCAGGTTTGGCAAGGCTGGATCTCCTCCTTAATATTTTCTTTCGAGTGCTGCCCAATCCACGGATTGAGTCGCCGGCACACCACCTGTATGCCAGGATCTGTTTTGGTACAACTAGCTGCAGCCCAATTCCCCTAAGAACCTCTATTGCATTTTCCTTGGTGATAGCCTCGATTTCCTTTTCTTTTTGACATATTGCGACATACCCCGAGGCTACCTTCAGCAGTCTCACCATGGCATTTCCCAATTTGCTATACACAACCTCGAATACTTTTTCTCTGCTGGGCTTGGGCTGTCCGTCGAATGCCCGCGGAAGTATTCTGGTTGTATTCTCTTGAGCCATCTCTTCGAGAGAGTGGCCCCTCTGGACTGTATTCTTCTTCTTCTCTTTAATCGCTTGGTTTTGGCGACTTGATTCGAGTAAATCGTTCGTGCTCCCTTCCTTCTTACGATGGTGTTCTGTTCTGTATTCGTTTGTGATGACTCTCTCTACTTCGTAACTCAGCTTCCGTGAACGTTAACTGCCAAATGGCGGGATGAACGATGATGGGTGAACCCGGGTTAAATGTGGCGGACTTAATGATGGGTGGTGATCGAATCAACTACTACCACTCGGGGGTCCCTCCCCGTCTGGGGTTTGGTTATCGATGTTGCTTCCAACTTACACAGGGATGGTTGCATGTCCCCAGGTGGTCTTGGCCGGAAACTACCCTTAGAGATTAGAGCGAACTCTTCCCCAAAGATTTCAGCATCGCCTCGTAACCGGGTGGTATCTTCCGTAGAGTTTCGCATTGGGCTAATCCTCAAACCTGCTTTCGTTTACATCTCCAATTATGTCTATCAAAGTGGACCGACATAGTTAGAGCGAAACTAGATGAATGGCAGTTCAGTTCATTTCAGCTTCGTAACTCCGACGAGGGGATGGGGGGGGGGGGGGGTAGGTCGAAATAAAGTCACCTAGCAACAGGTTCAAAATGTCTTCTGGAGAATCCCCGTGGGGAAAGTGAAGAGGATATTGACGTTTTTGAGGCAGTCTTGACCTTTCCTTTTCCTCCTTTATCGGGTAAGAGATGTGTTGATTGGCGTAGTTTACTCAAAGAATTCTTCAACCGTCAAATGAAAGATAACGATAAAGATATATTAAAGAAAGAAACACAATGAGTTTTTTTACAAATATTTAAATTTAACTACATATATGTAAAAATAATATAGAGTAATAGTGGTGAAAGATTTGGGAAAATTTCAGAGGAGAAGAGAAAGTTTCGAGTCGGAATATGAGAGAGAAAAAAAGAAATATTAATTTTCCCCGAGAGTCTCGAGGTCAAATGTTTGGAAAATTAACAGTTATATTCTTTAAATATACATATACACATAAAATGGGAATTCATTTAATTTTTGTTAGAGTTCATTTTTACTTATTCATCTCAAATTCTGCCTAATTCTTATATTATTAATCTCACTTACCTAACTATTTATCACATTAAAATTTCTTGAATAATTAACTTAAATTTTTCGATTGATTAAACTAAGTTTTATTTTTGTTAAAATGCTCTAAAAATTTGTCTAATTGATTATATTATGAATCACGTTTGCCTAACTTTTGTATCGCTTGTTATTTACGTCTGAATACCTTAATTTATTATTATCCTATTTATAAATTTTTAACTAATTATTATTATTATTATTTCACTTTTATCTTTGTATTATTTATCTACTTTGTTTCACTTTTAGTAACTCTTATTATTATTATGTCTAACACTTTTTTTGTACACTTATCTTTTTAACATTCTCTTTTTATCGCACACTAGTTATGTTATTGACGTTATTATATTCACTATTTGTAACATTTTATTATTATTATTTTAATTTCACTGAATAATTTTTATTATTCCACTTAAATTTTTATTACCACTTTTATTCACTTTGTAAGATACTTCTATCGCACACTGTGTTCACTTTATTTTTCAATATCTGAGGTTTTTTGTCCATTTTTTATTATTTTGAATACAGACATGTTCACCGTATGAGCGCTCGAGGAATGAAGACGAGTCCTCTGCAATTAGGCCTTCTATTTCTTTAGCGTTGCACGGTCCCTTGAATGTCCACTTGAATTCTCCCCTGTGAATCCCTCGGAGCAGCCGTGCTGGGTCTCCTTTTGGGGGCCTACATAGGGGAGATCCGAAGACCCTGAGGGACACGTCCTCACCGTTGAAGAAGAAGACTTGTTCCAGAAGTTCCTTTTTCTCCGTGAGTGGAAATCCGGGATATTTCAGTATTTCGTCTTCCTCTTCGTCCTCCTCTTCTTCTTCCGTAGTCGGGATGTTTCTTTCTTCTCCTGTTTTTTCTTCTTCTTTCCTTTTTCTTTTTTGGGATTTTCGTCTTTGGAATTGTCCTCCTTTGTGGGTACCACTTTTTTCTTCGGTTCAATTTCCTTTTCTGTTTCATCTTCTTCGGTCAGGTCACCAAATTGGATTTTTAATATGTCTTGCGAGGCGGAGTTGGGCGGAAACCATAACCTTTTGTTTGTCCTGGTCTTTTGCAGGAGTCGGTTGAGTTCCTCCGAAAAAGTTCCCGGGTTTGCCAGGTGGGCAAAAATGACCATGGTCATTAACTCCCTGCCCTCACTTGGCATTACTAGCTTCGTTGTCGTTATTTTATCGGTGTTTACGTTTCTTGGGGCTGCTGCTTCGCCGTATGATTTAGCCTTTGCCTACTATACTTGTTTTATGTTCTCCTTTTTGGCACGGAGAGCTTCCCTGCGGACAGGGCACCTCATTGCCATGGCCTTGTGGTCTCCGCCGCAGTTAATGCACTTGAGTCTTTCCGAAGTGCACTCTTTCCACCCGTGTCCGGTCTTTGAACAGTTTGAGCATGTGGTTTCTTCTGCTGTACATTCTTTTGTTGGGTGGTCTTCTACAGCGAAGCACTTGAAACAACACTCGATTGGTACGTATTCTTCTGCTTCGATTTGGTCAGGGGCTACACGAAGGTAGAAGCCCAGGAGGCCCTCCCTCTTGGCCCTTTGCGTAATTTCGATATTTTCGAAGATGAGTTTTACAATGCCATTGCCTTTCCCGAATTTCTCTATCCTTGCCCAACTTTGTTTCTTCATAATTTCTTCTTTGATTTCTTCTTCTGTGAAGAACGGGTCCAAGCGACGGAGGATAATCGTACGTTTGGCTAGGATTTCCTGTGGTATGGTTGCTTCGAGTCCAATCTCTCTGAGTGGCATCTTCGAAAGAAAACGATTTTTAGATGGTATTTATTCCGCCTGGTTGATATAACGTTGGAGGAAACGAGCCAATCTGGTGAGTGGAATTTTAAAACAACTTTAATGTTCGATTCCAGTTTACGCTTGATTATTGATGGCCAGCTTCTCTTCGTTTATTATGATGGCTTCTAAGATGTTCAGCCTAGTTTTATTTCCCTCTTTTCTTTTAATTACGGTGTTGTAAACTAGAATATCTATCGTTAGATTGATGTTATGTACGCTCTCCTTATGATTTTTAGGTCTCCCACTTTGCAGATGCATCGTTAAACGTCTCGAAAGTATGGTATTTGTCATGCGAATATATTTAGAGTTATTAATAATAAAGCTTGCAGTCTTTATTAGGGCAGATGAACTCGTAAACTATGTTGGTTGACTTGAGATTCGAGGAGTTTTGGCAGCTGTTGTTTTTTTATAAGGAGATTGTTGGCTTTTGCTGTTTTATATATAAATAATTAGTTGAATTTTATTAATTTGTTTTTTGACTTTGATGTTACGGTTAATAATCTCCTTGATGTTATTTTCATGTAGTAGAGTTTGATGTTGTTTACTGCGCCATGATTACTTTCAGTTGTATCCGTATCTTTGAAGCGATTATTTAAAATTGATTGGAGTTGTGTGTCAATCATGCTGTTCGGGAAATTAACTAAGGCTTAATACATCATGGTCTTTAACAAAATTTACATTCGAGAAAAACTGCTACCCATCTACACTAATATATATATATATAATTTCTAAAATTGCTGATGACATGAAACTAGGTACTAAGTCAAACTATCTTAGCGACTGGAAACTTGCAAAAAGAATTGGATCAAGTAGTCGGTGTGAAAGTTGGCAGATGGCAACTCGATGGTTAAGTATAAGGTAATGTGTATAGGCGATGATAATCCTCGAACAGATTGCGATATAAAGATGGTCATAATTTAAACACAGTTAACAAGAGAAAAGGATTTTTGTTACTTAATCTCGAGTAAAGTAAAATTTATAAATTATGCAATGGAGTTTCACAAAAGCCTCATAAGCCTATCAGAAGCATAGTGAGACATTTTGCTTTGAAATGGCAAGATATTATTCTTTCCTTATATAAGACGCATCTCTGACCTCATTTGGGGTATGCAGTACAATATTGGAACGCGTTTAGCGACAAAGAAAGAAATTAATTCCTGAACTTAGAAATAGATCATATCAAAGACAGACTAAGGCGCATCAATTTATTTTCACTCAAAGATCGGCATCTGAGCGGGCAGCTTTATGAAGTCTGCAAAATACGAACGGAGTTCACTAATATATATTATGACTCCATATTTTGGCTAGATAACCAAACTACCACTAAAACTAACGATTTCAAGTTAGCAAATAAAAGATTTACCAAAGCGATAACACAAAAATATTTCCATATATAAATAATACAAATTTATCATAACTTGCCTAGGAATTTTGTTTTAAGAAATGCAGTAAATGCAGAGAATGGATAAATATTACTTTATAATATTACCCTCAGATATAAGAGTTGTGAAACTATTCCTTTTACGGCCTTCAACTCAGATTTCAACCCACTCGTGTTTTCCTTAAACTAGCTTTGAGCGGATCTTAGGGTCTCTTTTTGGTCGTAATTCTGAATTTAATTTTTCCTCTTCCAATCAGTAGGTTACTCTCTGGTCCATCCTTTTGTCGACTCGACTTCGCCCTTAAACCCTGGGGGCTTAAAACTCTACGCCTTTAGCCCGTGGGGGCCTAAAGCTTATGTCATTTTGCTCATAAATCATCTGTGAAACCATCTCCGGCTTCGGTGGCAAAATCAAATCCCTTGACTTGCTAAGACGTTCCGTTAGGAGTCATAAAGATTTCTCTCTTGCAACTACACTGAGTAATATTTTCCGCGAGGTCACTATCACACATCTCACTTTAACGCCACTTCTGGCCCCAACACCCGGATATCGCCTTCCCGTCCCAATTCCTACATGAAGATTTGCGGGTATATATCTTCCACACAATTTTACTTTCTCTATCTTCACCATTTCCTTAACTGATCTCCAATTACACACTTTCTGAGAAACACGGCCTTGTTGCCTTTGCGCTTTAAATTCGAGAGAAAAAAAAAATCAACTATAATTACTAACGCTCTCTCCTCTTTATTTTGTTCTATTTCTGCTGCCATTATAAATGGCTGCTCCCTATCTAAAAAAAATAAGGCTGATTCCACTGTGACCTCATCGTTTCAAAGGTATTACCTCTACTCAGCGCGAAAGACACCCGGCCATTTGATCACCCATACCCCATTTTATCAGTAGCCTATATCAGATACTGGTTTCTGCATGCACCGAGGAGTAAAAGGTGAAGTGGTGGCGATGGCTTAATTGCTTCTTACCATCTGTCCCATTCTCTCATTCCAACAAATCCAGAGTTCTTTTGTAGTCGCGTGCGAGTCTAGTCTCAAGCGACTCTATATTTCACTACATCGGTCAGTCGGTCGGTCCCTGTTTTGTTTTTTAAATCTTTGTAATAACATTGTAACTATTTAGCCGATTCTAACAAAATTTGATACCTTTATGTTTTACACTCTCTTTGAAATGATGTAATTGTCAAAGTTCTCCCAAGGTTAGCCAGGGAATTATTTTGTTTTGTCAATAACATCATAACTATTCGGCCGATTCTAACGAAATTTGAAACCCCTATGTTGTTTTACATTCTCTTTCGAATTATAGAATTGGCAAAGTCCTCCAAAGGTTAGCCCAGGAGGTTTATTTTTTCGTGGGTAATAATATCATAACTATTTGGCTGATTCTAACGAAATTTGAAACCCTTATATTGCTTTAGATTCTCTTTCGAATAATATAATTGACAAATACCTTCCAAGGATAGCCCGGGAATTATATTTGGGGGGCAATAACATCATAACTATTCGGCCGATTCTAACAAAATCTGAAACCCTTTTGTTGTTTTATATTCTCTTTTGAATGATAAAACTGCCAAGGTCCTCCCAAGTTTAATCCATGAATTATTCAATCTTTTAAAGGTCGTAAAGTCATAAATCAGAATAAGTGAGAGCACGCGACTTTTTGGTCAGCAGACCTTGTTTCTTCTTGTTTCAATAGCCGTCCCTCAAAATTGCCGATATTTACCAACCTCTATTTACCCATTAGTCCTCTTTGACGACCTGCGTCAATCTCTAAATCAAGCTTCACCTAACTCCTCAACCTCAACTTTGCTTATTCCTGGTGTCTTCAACATTATTCACCATAATTCATTATTTCCACAGCTTCCGAACATTCGAGTTTTACTCCCCATCTTAACATGTCTCAACATGGATTTGGCGCTTCGTCCAGCGAATTGGCCTAGACTTTCCCACCTTTGTCAGATAAAGGAGTGTCACGAAGCGAGACATATCTCTGGCTAATGGTCAGCTGGCGTTCATTTACTACATGGAACCAGTCCAGGTACCATGGAGTGATCATATAAGAATCCTACTTACCATCAACATGAACCCTAAAGAAGTCCCAGCTGTAGTTATAAAAAGCAGGCTGAGCACGTTATGCACGTCTCATCGAGGTATATCATCCGTCAAACTCGGATGAGGCAATTCTTGAAGAGATCGATGAGGCACTCGATGACCTTAACAACCATTTTATTAACGCGAATAGAGCTTGTATATTTAAATCTGAGTATAAGTCTATCTCAACCTACAGGTAGAATGAATACATGAAGGATTTATACCGTAAACTCAAATCACTATACAAAATCAACCTCATAAACACATCAATTAACTCAATACAACCAGTTGATCCTCGAACAAAAGAAGAGACGTTGGGATGAGGTGACCGAAAACCTCTCTCATGATGCATCTCCCAAAGATTTTTGGAATAAAATTAGGTGCTTCAAGAAGAAAAAAACATCGAAGAAATATTTCGACGTTATTGGGAAACAATTTTTAGTATAAGTAAAGAGGAAAACGAAGATTACGATATAGAGTTCGAAAGCAAAATCATAGACGAGCTCAACGACTAAGTACAGTGGACGCACCCTCACCACCAGGTGGGATAGGCAGCGCGATGGAGACGCCGAGATTACCGAACAGCAGCTACTGGGTGCGCTCCGTTCATTCCGTCAGAAATCCAGAGAACACATCAGGGCTTACAAAGTTAAACTTCGACAAAGTAACAGCCAACGTCATCGAGGGAATGATAAGAATTTTTAATGCCTGTCTAAGCAAGGGATACTTTCCAGATGCTTATAAAAGAGCAAAGATGATTTTCCTTGACAAAGCATGGAAAAGACCCAAGGTTGAGAGAGAGAGAGAGAGAGAGAGAGAGAGAGAGCTACAGGCCAATTTGCCTTCTGCAATTTGGCGGGAAAGTCTTCGAGAAGATCCTCAACCAAAGATTGGTGTCTCACCTGGATGAGAACTTCTTCTACAAACCGTACCAGTTCGGGTTTAGAAAAAAAGCAAAGTACGGTGATAACGATAAATGTCATCACGGAAAAGCTTGCCTAAGCCAAACGGGAAGGAAGTTATATGGATATTGTTTGTCTGAATATAACAAAGGCGTTTGATAAGGTCTGGCAAAGGGGAATGCAGTACCAGATCATAAGGCTGGGCCTAAGGGAAAACTTAGAAACATTTCTCTGTGTTTAGGGTGCACGGATTGATCAGAGTTTCCGATCAATGTGGGCGTCCCGTTGGTGAATGTCTGTCCCCCAACTCTCTATTCGATTTATACAGCAGGTGTCCCAGCCCCTGCAAACCCTACATGCCCCAACATTCAATACGACGATGATTTCAGCCAGTTAATCATATGTCTTTGGAGGAACGCGCCTATTCAAGCTCGTATGACAGCGGCAGAAAATCGAAAGGTAAAACATCCACGAGGCACAATGGAAGATTCGAACAAATCAAAAGAAATTTAAAGTAGTCCCCATTGTGAGGAGACTACTCTCTGTTGTAAGGGTGGGGGATAGAAACTATTCCTATACCACGGAATGAAATGTACTCGGAATGAAAATTACTTCATCCGAGTACAGGAAGCACGTCGCTGATAGAATTTCTAAGGTCTCGGCCGCAGTCAGAACTCTATACATGTTTAGAAATCTTCGTGAGAGCAACAAGAGAAAGATCTACAATGCCATTATAAGAACTACGTTGCTATACCCCGATTTCGCCATCTCTTGTGTCTCAAGGACACAAAAGAGGAGACTACAAGTCGTGCAGAACAAATGCGTGTACCTAATCACGGGTACACGCAGGCGAGAAAGAAGACGCGAAGAAGAACTGCATAGGGAAGTAGGGTTAATTCCCATTAACAAAATCATAGAAGAAAGAACAAGGAATATGCAAGAACTGGTTAATCAAGAAGTGAATGACAAGATCATTCAAATGATTAACCAGAACAGAGGAGCTTGGCAAGCTCCGCAAGCCTAGTGGCTGGTTGATTCGAAGTACCGTTCTATGCGTGATAAAGGGTTGTATTACCGTTAAATAAGACTTCAAAACCAATTAAGACTAAATAATTCCGAACTATGAGCCTATCACCGATTTTGACTGAAATTTACTGATTAAAACTCATTTAAATCAAAAAGGACAAGAAGAAAGAAGAAACAGAACACAAAATCGCACACACTAGAAAATAAACAAAAACAAAGAAAACTAAGCATTAAAGTATAAAATATTGAAAAACAACAACAGAAAATGCACATTTAACATACCAGACATATATAAGAAAATGACTTGAACGCCGTTATAATAAAACTATAATCACAACTCAAAATACAAGAAAATATATGAAAGCGATAAGCCTGATCATCAGGCGTCTTGCATCCATTCGCAAACCTCCTACATTACTTTTTCTTTTCACCACTTTTATTTCTGCTATCAATCCACACACCTTTTTTTTCCATTATACAAATACACACCTTACATTAATTGGTAATTGGCTTTGGCGCTATTCCACTTGATTGCGTGATTACAATTGTACATATTTAAAAAGGAGGCAGATTAGTGACTATAGTTGCGTACATTGACCTACATCGGATTATTGAGTTTATGGGTGTTGACTACACCATAAAAGTAAGGGAGAGAAGCAATTGAAGCTTTCGATCTTAAAATGCTTTCCTTTCTTACCTCAATGGTGTAGCTAAAACTCATATACCCAATAATCGGATGCGCCTGATAATCAGCTCTGAAGAGTGCGCTTCCTATAGTTTATTGAAATGGTTTCCCTTTTTTCGGTATGATCTTAAATTCCGGAGGTTATTCACCTCCGATTGATTATAATTAACAAACTGTATATTTCGGTGACTGGCAGTTCTCAAGTCTTCATAATTTGCTTATCTATGAGTGCCATTCAGTCTTATAATCTTCAAAATAACATCCAAAACAATTAATTTAAAAAATTACTGTCCATTAGATAAAAGATACAAAATAAATTAAAAAGGAAGGCAAACATTTAAATTAACACGAAAGCATTTTACAAAAACATAAAAATGTAAGTATGTTATACTATAATATTTTAAAAACTATGTATAAATCACCTCCACCACGTGGCTGTCATTCACCTAAACTCGTCATCCACGCAAGAGATCATTAAGGACATTAGATACGATTAGTTCTTGAATGGAGTTAGCAATTTGTGTCCGAGCTTTTGCATATTCATGTTGTAGCATTGTAACGTAGTCCCAAGTATTTTCTGAGTCAATCAGGTGCCATTTCCTTAGTCCTGATAGATGGCAGGAAACCTGTACTCCATGAAAATAATGATGTTTGCAGATCAACTTGAGTACGACGAAGACAATATATCAAAGCTTCAAACACAGCCACTTTGAAGAAAAAAACGAGTGAATTGAAAATAAATGAATAGTGAATGTGCATTTGAATGGAGAGAATGGTCTAGTACAGGGACGGGCAACCTGCTGCCATTACATGGTCGAAATGTAGCCATTTAAGGCTTTTTAATAAAACATTAATATAGTTTTTGTTTTCTTTTTCTATTTTATGAAGATTACATTTAAATCTTTTAGCAAAAATAACTAATCTATAAGTATTTAATACACCTATACTTGCTAAAAATAAATGTAAAATAAAATTTTTAACGCCCTAGCTTGGCGAAAACAATATTCATATTTTTGCACGAATGGCGATTCATTTCCTCGAACGAAGATAATTGTTGTAAAATCTCACCTCCTCGTTTATTTTTTGACGAGTCTTTTAAACTCATTTAGTTGGTATTTACACAGCACCAGTCAATTTGCAGATAGAGTTGATATAATTTGAAACTCTTATGTTGTTTTACATTCTCTTTCGAATGATAAAATTGCCAAAGTCGTCCCAATAGCAGCATAACTAATAGGCTGATTCTAACGAAATTTAAAACCCTTATGCTGTTTTACATTCTCTTTCGAATAATAGAATTGCCAAGGTTCTCTCAAGTTTAGCCTGGGAAAAATTTAAAGTTTTGAAGGTCGTAAGGTCATAAATCAGAAGAAGAGAGAGCACGCGACTTTTTGGTCAGCAGACGTTGTTCTTCAATGACTTGACAAGCTACTTTTATTTCTCTCCAAATTTGTAAGCCCAGTGTGTCCTCTGGTTGAAGAAGACTTGCGTTTTCAGGGAAAATTGCCCTCTGGAAGAAACAGAAATACATAGAAGGAATCTTCGAAATGCCTAAAATGATAGTTTCTCTATCCAGTGCTCTTCAGAAGCAGGCGGAAGCTCGGCTGGAATTTTCTTTGTTCGTGCTGACATGTCATTTGTGTGAGTTTAGTTCGAGTAAGAAAAGCCGTGGACCGACATTCATCACAAAACAGGTTCTAAAGACAACGAGATCCGTACAAATCTAAAAATTTCAGCGATACTGAGAGAACATAGGTTGCAGGTTTCTGATAACCTTTTTGATTTATTACTCAGAAATCTAATTATTTTCCAACCATAATAAATAAATAAACATACAACGAAGTGAATATTTAAGGGCGTAATTTTATTAAAATAACTAGTTAATTATCGGAGACTTCATATTTACGTTCATTTAGTGGAAAATGATTTCTTCGGCTGCATATTATTAGTTGTTACCCTAACGGCGAAAATTTGGGATATGAAATTTTAGCTGGGCGGATTTGGACGCAGAATCAGGATCTCGGGTAGTAAAAAATTCTTTTCAACTAAACTTTTTGGTAAAGTTATTTAATAACAAGCTATTTTGGCTCACTAGCTATATTTGGTATAGCTATTGAGGGACTAGTTGATATTTGTTACAGATGATTCTTTCCTCTTTATTCATTTTGTCACCAATTTTTTTCTTTCCATTTATTAACTCATTTTTACCATCTATGAGATCTTGTTCATTCTTAATTTACATTAAAATATAGTTATTTATGGTTCATTTAAATTAAGTTGAGGATGGGCCTTTTAAGATGACAATGAGAGAGAGAGAAAGAGAGAGAGAGAGAGAGAGAGAGAGAGAGAGAGAGAGAGAGAGAGAGAAAGAGAGTGGGAGAGAGAGAGTGTTACAATGAGTTACAATGAAAGTAAGCACCTTAAAAGACCTTTCAATCCATACCGAGAAGATGCTTGTTTCCCTATTCTATTATATATACAAAAAAAAATCTAGGAGTTGAAGACAAAAGGACAGTAAAGTTGACCACTGCCCCGACCCTCCTCTCCCACCCGCCAAGCGGGTACGGAAAACCGAAAAGATACCTGGTTCAGTTGAAATATAGAGCTCAATCAGGAATTTGATAGTAAAGATTTTGAAATTTTTATCAACAAGTAATATATAATAGTTAATAGTCCTTATAACTTTATCTAACCTCTTTTCAAATGTGTTAACTGTGGGACTCGAGACAACCTCTTCCGACAACTGATTCCATACATTTACAATTTTATATGAAAAAAAAATTCCACATACATTGAGTCTATACTTTTTCGGAACGAGCTTCATGCTGTTATTACGTGTAATATTTCTATTGAATTCAAACCAGATGGAGTAGTACACATTTTCGATTCCATATAAGATTTTATATACTTCAATTAGTTGACCTCGTATACGTCTTGTTTCTAATTTGTAAAGGTTTAACTTTCCCAGTCGTGTATCATAACTGTATTTTCTTAATGATGGTATCATTTTGTAGTCGTAGCTTGCACTCTTTTTAGTCTTTCTATTTCTTTTCTGATGGAGGGTGACCACACCTTGGCACAATATTCTAGTTGTGGTCTTACTAAGGAATTGTACAAGTTAATTAATATGGTCTTGCTTTTATAGCTGATCTGTCTCTTAATGTAACTCAGTGTTGTGTGAACTTGAGGTTATTTGACAAACAAATACCGAGATCATTTTCGTTCTTTGTTTTTGCTATCGTTTTATCAAGGAGTTTGTATTCTCCTTTCGGATTTTTGTGGCCAACATGCATCACTTTTCATTTTTCAAGGTTTAGTGAAAGTTTCCATTTTTCAGACCATTCTGCTATGTGGTCAATGTCCTTTTGAAAATCTATTATATCCTGCTCGGTAATTATACTTTTACCCAGTTTACAATCGTCAGCAAATTTGGGGATTTTAGAGATCAATTCCACGTCTATGTCATTTACATAAATAATAAAGAGCAAGTGTCCCAGGACCGATCCCTGAAGAACGCCACTACTCACAGGTATCCATTCAGACTCTTCTCCATTGATCACGACCCTCTGTTTAGGATTACTAAGCCAGTCTTCAATCCAATTTGCTATTTTATCTCGTATTCCCAGAGCTCTAACTTTAGACATTAATCTCCTGTGGGGCACCTTGTCGAAGGCCTTTTGAAAGTCCAAATACAGAATGTCGACAGATCTTTCACTATCATGAATTGTGTTAATGTAATGTAAGAACTCTAATAAATTTCTAAGACAAGGTCTGTCTTTCCTAAATCCGTGTTGCGTGTCCCTTAGCAATTCTTTGCTTTCTAAATGACTTACTATTTTTTCAGTCATAATACTCTCGAGTATTTTTCCAATTATTGATGTTAGACCTATAGGTCGATAATTGCATGCCAGATCTTTACGTCCTTTTTTCAAATATTGGCGTTACATTGGCTAATTTTCAATATTGAGGGACAGTACTAGTTTCAGGTGATAAGTTAAAAATGTATGTTATTTGGTTCACTACTGCATCTTTTTCTTTTTTGATTACTCTTGGCACTATCTTATTGGGTCCTGGGGATTTTAATTTATTCATTTTATCTATTCGTATTCGTACATCGTTGCTCGTACATTTCAAAATTTCTAGTGGGTCATTTCCTAAGTACTCATTTGAGTTCTCGTTGTTGAAAACTGATGCGAAATACTCGTTTAGTGAAGTGGCTATATCTTTATCTCTAACTTGTAAATTATTGTGACGATCATTGATTGGGCCAATACTGTTTTTTACTGGTTTTCTACTATTAACTAAGGCAAATAATTCTTTGGGATTTTCTTTACAGTTTAAAGCTACTCTTATTTCCTCGTTAAGCTTTGATCTTTAAATTCCAGCTTCTACTTTTCTTCTGAGATCAATATATTTCTTCTAATTTGCTTCTGAGCTGTTTAATTTGATCATCTTATAAGCCTCATTTCTTTTATTTATGTCTCTTTTGATTTCATTTGTCAACCATTTAGGATTTTATTTTTTTCAATTGTTCTGACTGCAGAGGAATGAATTGGGATTGTTTCATTAAAAGATTGTTTTTAAATTCATTCCATGCTTCATTTATGACTCTACCAGGTATTTTATAATTTTTGAGACTTTTTTTTAAATCTATGAAATTAGCCTTTCGGAAGTAAAATTTTGTAATACTTCTTACAATTATTTTTTGAGGTAAATTTAATTCAAATTCTTTTAGTTATGATCGCTGCTGCAAAGTTGATCGCCTAAGCTCACGTTTGAAATAAGTTCATCATCTAAAGTTAAGATTAAGTCCAATATATTCTCTCCTCTTGTTGGCTCAGTGACTCATTGAGTTAGCAGATTTTTATCTATGAACTTTAGTAATCTTTCTCCTTCAGAATCTGAATTCTTTGTCTCCCAATTAATTTGGGGGGCAGTTAAAATCCCCAATAATGAGAAAAAATCTGTCCTTACTAACGCTCGTCAAAAACTCATAAAATCGATTGTCTGTTTCATTTGATTGGTGTGGCTTTCTATAGGCCAAATATATATGTAAACATTTGTTTATATTTAGTTTTATTCCTATTAGTTCAAATTCTGTATCTATATTGCAATTAATAGAGTGAAGGTCCTCACTTATATATAAGAGTACTCCTCCTCCTTCCTTATAAATTCTATCTTTGTGAAATAATATGTAGCCTTGCAAATGACAGAGAGAGAGAGAGAGAAAGAGTTACATATAGTTACATAGATACACAGATCACACGGGCCTTACGGCCCAGACTAAGGTGATCTGGCCTTAAATCTACTGCCACTTACACATAGAATAGTAGAAGTAAAGGATAGAAAAGTTTTAGGCTCTCCCCACCCGCCACTCCCTCCGGCAAAAGCCGTACATGAAATAATTTGGGAAAAGTACCTTGCAGGTGTAAGAAGACAGTACCTGAAGGAAATTTGCATTGAATAGTAATTAAATGAAATGAATATGAAAACCACTTACATACACCTGAAAGAGTTATATTTTTGTAATATTATTTTATTTTGTAGCTTATGCTAAACAATTCCAATATTTGTTAAGTGTTTGTCTAATCTCATTTTAAATAAATCTATAGTTCTGCTGTCCACTACTGCGTTTGGCAAATTATTCCAATCATTAATAATCGAGTAAGTGAAGAAGTTTTGTATTACATCTATAGTGGCTCTTTTACCCTGAAGTTTGGAATCATGTCCACGGGTGGGACACTCCCCTGTCAGTGTGAACAAGTTATTGGCATTAACGTTGTTAAATCCTTTAAGTATTTTGAAGCACTCTATAAGCTGCTCCCTTAGTCTTCGTTTCTGACGGAAAATAGATTAAGTTTTTTTAGCCTCTCGTGGTAAGGTTTGTTACGTACTGACGGGATAAGTTTTGTCGCTCTGTGTTGTACAGCTTCTAATTTATCTATGTCTTTTATTAAGTGAGGGGCCCATAACTGTACAGCGTATTCGAGATGGGGCCTGACAATACTTTTATATAGTGGCATAATTATCTCCTCGCTTTTATAAGTAAAGTTTCTTTTTATAAATCCTAGTGCTGTGTTAGCTTTGTTTGCAGCAGCTGCGCATTGGTTTGATGTTTTTAAGTTTTCTGTAATTATTACTCCTAAATCTTTAACCTGCGGGGTTGTGTTTATTAAGCCGCCTTGCATTGTATAGGTGTATTTTTTGTTTTTTGTTCCGCACTGAAGGATTTGGCAGTTGTCGATATTAAATGGCATTTGCCATTTCTCAGACCATTCGGTAATTTTATTTATATCAGCTTGCAGGCTAGCCCCGTCCTCTTCGCATAATACTGAGTTACCTATTTTCGTGTCATCTGCAAATTTAGATATGATATTATTTATTCCAACGTCTGTGTCATTGATGTATATAGTAAATAAAACAGGCCCCAGGGCTGATCCCTGGGGAACACCGCTGGTAACAGATACCCAGTCCGATTCCACGCCATTTATTATCACTCTCTGCTTTCTGTTTTTAACCAGCTACTAATCCATCCGTATATATTACCGTTAATTAAAAAGAAGAAAGAGAGAGAGAGAGAGAGAGAGAGAGAGAGAGAGAGAGAGAGAGAGAGAGAGAGAGAGAGAGAGAGAGAGAGAGAGAGAGAGAGAGAGAGAGAGAGAGAGAGAGAGAGAGAGAGAGAGAGAGTGTTACAAGGAGTTACAAGGAGTTACAAGGAGTTACAAGGAATATTAGTACCTCAAAAGACTAGTTTGTCCATACCGAGGGGGTACTTTTGTTGTGTTTTTTTCTTAACTAATTGCTTTAGAGAAAGTATAGTACAGTTTAAGGCTCTCCCCTCCCACCTCTCCCACCCGAGTCAATCGGGCATGAAAAGTATGAAAAGACACCTGCTGTCCGAAAGAAAGTGTACAATCAGGAATTTTTATAGTAAAGCGGAGCCTATGTCTTTATTGTATTATTTAGTTAAGAATCAATTGTTTAAAACAAACATACAAAAAAATATTATCTTAAAAAGTAATCGTCCTTATAATTTTATCTAATCTCTTTTTGAAAGTATTAACGGTAGGACTCGAGACAATCTCTTCCGATAACTGGTTCCATGCATTTACAATTTTGTACGAGAAAAAATTTCCACATAAATTAAGACTGTACTTTTTCGGAACTAGTTTCATGCTGTTATTTCGTGTCATATTTTTATTGAATTCGAACCAGGTGGTGTAGTCTACATTTTCAATTCCTTTTAGGATTTTAAATACTTCAATGAGCTGACCTCGCATACGTCTAGTTTCTAGTTTGTATAGATTTAACTTTTCCAGTCTTGTTTCGTAATTGTATTTTCTTAATGATGGAATCATCTTCGTAGCCGTGGCTTGTACTCTCTCCAATCTTTCTATGTCCTTTCTGAGGGAGGGTGACCATACCTGTGCACAGTATTCTAATTGTGGTCTTACTAGAGCATTGTATAAGTTAATTATTACCGTCTTGCTTTTATAGCTGATCTGTCTCTTAATGTATCCAAGTATCTTTCGCGCTTTCTTTTCTACATCAACACAGTGCTGTGTGAACTTTAGGTCACTAGATATACAAACACCGAGGTCCTTTTGGATTTCTGTTTCTGCTATTATTTTGTTATTGAGTTTGAATTCTGCCTTCGGATTTTTGTGGCCAACGTGCATTAATTTGCATTTGTCAAGATTTAGTGGGAGATTCCATCTTTCAGACCATTCAGATATGTGGTCAATGTCCTTTTGAAAATCTATTATATCTTGCTCGGTAACTATGTTTTTACCCAGTTTGCAGTCGTCAGCGAATTTGGAGATCTTAGAGATTAATCCCACGTCTATATCATTTACATATATAATAAAAAGCAAGGGGCCCAAGACTGATCCCTGAGGAACGCCGCTATTTACAGTTATCCACTCGGACTCTTCTCCATTGATCACCACCCTCTGCATACGATTACTAAGCCAGTCTTCAATCCAATTCGCTATTTTGCCTCGTATTCCTAGGGCTCTAACTTTGGACATTAATTTCCCGTGTGGCACCTTGTCAAAAGCCTTTTGAAAATCTAAATACAGGATGTCGACAGATCTCTCACTATCATGAATGGTGTTAATGTAATGAAAAAACTCTAGCAAGTTTGTAAGACAAGATCTGTGTTTCCTAAATCCGTGTTGTGTGTTTCTTAGCAGTTCATTGGTTTCTAAGTGGCTTACTATTTTTTCTGCTATAATACTTTCCAGCATTTTGCCAATTATTGATGTCAGACTTATTGGTCGATAATTGCATGGTAGATCTTTGCGTCCTTTTTTAAATATTGGAGTGACATTAGCTAATTTCCAGTCTTGAGGAACAGTATTATTTTCAAGTGATAAGTTAAAAATGTAGGTTATCTGGTCCACCACTGCATCCTTTACTTCTTTGATTACTCTTGGCACTATTTTATCAGGTCCTGGGGATTTAAATTTATTCATTTTATCTATTCGTATTTGTACATCCTTGCTCGTGCATTTGAACATTTCTAGTGCGTTATTTCCTAAATACTCATTATACGGAGCGATATTTTGATTTGAGGTGTCGTCGGTGAAAACCGAGCCAAAGTACTCATTTAGCGCAGTAGCTATATCTTTATCCTTAACTTGTAAATTATTGTGACCATCGTTGATTGGGCCAATGATGTTTTTTATTGGTTTTCTACTGTTAACTAGGGCGTAAAATTCTTTGGGGTTTCCTTTACAATTTAATGCTACCCTCATTTCCTCGTTACGCTTTGCTCTCCTAATTCCAGTTTTTATCTTTCTTCTGAGAACAAAATATTTCTTTTTATTTTCTTCTGAGCTGTTTAATTTAAACGCCTTATAAGCCTCTTTTCTTTTGTTAATGTCCCTCTTAATTTCATTAGTCATCCATTTGGGATTTTGATTTTTTCCACTTTTCCTGACTGCTTGAGGAATGAATTGAGAGAGAGAGAGAGAGAGAGAGAGAGAGAGAGAGAGAGAGAGAGAGAGAGAGAGAGAGAGAGTCACAAGGAGTCACAAGGAAAAGAAGTACCCTAGAAGACCTTACGGTCCATACGAGAGGGTACTTGTTACGAGTCAGGGACTCGTGAGCCTGTCAGCGAACCAGGACTTTATCCAGGCGCCTTTTGAACTGCTCCACAGAGTCGCTGTTCACGACTTCTGGCGGAAGCGCGTTCCACTCGTTGCAGATACTGTAACTGAAGAAGTTCCCGCATCTGTCCCGGTGATAACGCGGCAGCTCAATTTTGTAGCCGTGGTTTCTCGTTACGCCCTCGCTTAGTTGGAACATGTCCCCGTTGCCTACGTGGTCAATACCTCGGAGGATTTTGAAGACCTCGATTAATTGACCGCGCCGTCTTCGGGTTTCCAGTGAGAAGAGGTTTAGTTCTTCTAGGCGGGCTTCGTAACTTTTGTGCCTGATCGAGGGGATCAGTTTGGTCGCCCTGGCTTGTACTCGCTCCAGTCGGGCGATGTCCTTCCGAAGGGATGGACTCCAAAACTGGACTGCGTACTCCAGGTGAGGTCGGACCAGGGAATTAAAGAGAGTGAGAACGATTTCCCTGTTCCGATACCCAAACTGTCGCTTGATATACCCCAAGATTCTCTGGGCTTTCTTCTCCGCCTCGATGCACTGCTTGGAAAACTTGAGGTCGCTGGTGATCACGACTCCCAAGTCTTTTTCCATGTCTGTGCTCTCGAGCGCCGAGTTTTTGAGGCTGTAGACGGCTTGGGGATTTCTGTGGCCGATGTGCATCACCTTGCACTTTTCGACATTGAACGGCATTTGCCATTTGTCTGACCACTCTCCGAGTTTCCTCAAGTCGGCTTGGAGTCTCTCGACGTTTTCCGCGTCTGCCACGTTCATACCTAGTTTGGTATCGTCGGCAAATTTGGAAATCCTCACAGTTATGCCATCATCTATGTCGTTTACATAGATGATGAAGAGTAGGGGGCCCAGCACGGAGCCTTGGGGAACGCCGCTTGTTACCGGTAGCCAACCGGACTTTTGCCCGTTCACCACTACTCGCTGCCTTCGACTATGCAGCCAGTTTTCGATCCAGTCACCTACAGCTCCGGCGATGCCTAGCGCTCGAACCTTTTTCAGCAATCGGCGGTGGGGCACCTTGTCGAAGGCCTTCTTCAAGTCGAGGTAGATGACATCCACCGCCTTCTCCCGGTCGTGCTCGCTGAACACGAAGTGGAAGAATTCCAAAAGGTTCGTTAGGCATGACCTGTGCCGCCGGAACCCGTGTTGGGAATTCCTCAATAGGTGGTTGGACTCGACGTGCTGCGTTATTTCGTCAACCAGGATACTTTCCATCAATTTTCCTACTACCGACGTCAGGCTGATCGGCCGGTAGTTAGATGGCTCGCTCGCGTTACCCTTTTTGAATATGGGGGTGACTTCCGCGTCTCGCCAGTCCTTTGGCACGCATCCAGTCTCGAGCGATTTCCTGAAGATCGAGCAGAGATGTGGGGAGACCTCATCTCGCACTTCCTTCAGCACCCGTGGTAAGAAGCCATCGGGCCCTGGCGACTTGTAGCGGTTCAAAGCGTCGATCTTTGAACGCACTGTCGTCTCTTCGAAGTGAAATCTCTCCAATTGCTCTGAGCCTTCGTACTTGTCGCGAGGCTCAGGGGTGGTGTCCTTCTCCTCAGTGACAACTGACGAGAAGTACTTGTTGAGGATGGTCGCATTCGCTTCGTCACTGAGCTCTAGCTCACCATCCTCTTTCACCAAGGGACCGATCCGTCTACGTGTCGGCTTACGGCTGTTTACGTATCCGAAGAATTCCTTGGGGCTCTCTTTGCAGAGTCTCGCCACACGGACTTCTTCGGCGCGTTTCGCCACCCTTATCATGGACTTGACACTTCGGCATAGACTTTTGTAGTGCTCGAATTCTCCAGTGTTCTTCGCTTGGCGATAGGCGGTTTTTCTCTTCCGTAGGGTTCTCCCGATTTCGGGGGTGAACCACTTGGGTTGAGTAGCTCCGACTCGGCCGCGTTCTGATGGAATGAATCGTGACTGCAGGGCCATGAATGAGTTTTTGAAATTCTTCCATGGTTGCTCGACGTTGTCACTATCTTCCACCTCTATCGCTGCCACGCCAGCACGAAGTCCCGCGAAATTTGCCTTTCTGAAGTTCAGCTTGGCTGCAGCACGAGCTACTGCTTCGCGAGCTGGGACTCGAATGCAGAACCTGATGAGGCGGTGGTCGCTGCCACCTAGCTCCTCATCTACACTAACTTCCTCAATGATGTCATCCTCGGATGTGAGAACTAGGTCGAGGATGTTTGCACCTCGTGTTGGTTCTCTCACCCATTGAGTGAAGAATCCTTCATTTACGAAGTTAAGGAGCCGTATGTTGTCGATGCGGGTTTCTCTGGTTGCCCAGTCAACGTGAGTGTTGAAGTCTCCCATGACGATACTCACCCTGCCTTCAGTTAACTGATTCAGTTGATTATAGAGGTCCCTGTCTTGATCCTCCGTCGAGGATGGGGGTCTATAAACTGTAACAGTCCTGTACTTGGTGGTACCCAGCTCCAAGTCCACGCATAGGACTTCTTGGTGGGCGGTGGTGGTGCTGCTCGTTGCCGTGAATACACTTCTCACGTACACCACCACTCCGCCCCCCTCCTTCGCCAGCCGGTCTTTGTGGAAGATCTGGTAGCCCGGGATTGCGAATTCGCCCTCAAAGTCACGAACAGAGGTTCGAATCCACGACTCCGTGATGGCCACCAGATCTGGTTCTTCCGTTGCTACGAGGGCCACTAATTCCAGAAACTTGTTCCGGATGGACCTCGCGTTGAACAGAAGAACCTTAAGGGAGTTCCCGGCTGGTGGTCTCCCTAAGTTCGACCGTTTCCCGCCGCCTTTGGCTTGGCGGCAGGAACGGTCCTCCTTTCCCGAACAGACCGGACGCAGCGGTTAACCGTCTCCTGGATGAGGTTAGCCAGCATGGCTTTTCCCTTCATCGACAGGTGGGCTCCGTCCCTTTGGTAGAGATCGTTCCTACCAAAGAACGTCCGGAAAGGGTCCGCGAAGAAGACCCCTTCAGCTGTACAGAGATCTCTCAACCTCTGGTTTACCAGCTCATTGCGACGGTATGTAATGGGGTTAGGGCTCCTCCGTGGAAGGATCCCGACAACGACCCTCCTCCTCGTCTTTAGTCCGCAGTCGTCGACTGCCCCCATGACGTTCTGGAGTATTAGTTCTGTCACCCCTGCTCCCCCGTTGCGGAAGTAGAGGTCGTTGCCACTAGCCAGAATGGCAACTACTGAAGAGTCAGGAGTGGGACTCTTCTCCACCTCCTTTCTCAGTGCCTTATTACCCTTGCCGGGAAGGCACTTGACCTCCACTTTCTTTTGGAGAGAGAGAGAGAGAGAGAGAGAGAGAGAGAGAGAGAGAGAGAGAGAGAGAGAGAGAGAGAGAGAGAGAGAGAGAAAGAGAGAGAGAGAGAGAGAGAGAGAGTTACAAGGAGTTACAAGGAAAGGTAGTACCTCAGAAGACTAAGTTAGTCCATACCGAGGAGGTACTCATTTAATATTGCTATTCAATCTACTCGTCATAGAAATAGTATAGTAAAGTTCAAGGCTCTCCCCTCCCACCTCTCCCGCCCGATCGTTCGGGCAATGAAAGATGAAAAGATACCCGCTGTGCTAGAAAAAAAGTACACAAACAGGAATTTCGACAGGAAAGCAGAAATGCATTTCTGCATTATTATTTTTCTTTTAATATTCTTAATCTAATTATTTTCAGTGTAATCTTATGTTTTTAGTATGTAAGCGTATTTATGATTTTATCTAACCTCCTTTTAAACGCCTCGACACTGGGGCTCGAAACGACCTCTTCCGTTAACTGATTCCAAATATTTACTATTTTATACGAAAAGAAATTACCGCATACATTCAATTTGTATTTTGGAGGGATTAGCTTCATACTGTTATTCCTTGTTACATTTCTGTTGAACTCGAACCAGATTGAGTAATCCACATTATCAATTCTATTTAGTATTTTATATACTTGAATCAACTGACCTCGTACACGTCTAGTTTCCAACTTGTAAAGGTTTAGCTTGTCTATTCGTGTTTCATAACTATAATTTCTTAACGAAGGTATCATTTTAGTAGCTGTGGCCTGAACTCTTTCTAATCTTTCAATGTCTTTTCTGAAGGAGGGTGACCAAGCCTGCGCACAGTATTCCAAATGGGGTCTCACTAGGGCATTATACAGGTTGATTACGTTGTATCGCTTTTATAAGTGATTTGTCTCTTTATATAACCTAGTATCTTCCGCGCTTTCTTTTCAACATTGACGCACTGTCGAGTGAACTTGAGATCGTTTGTGACATAGATACCGAGATCTTTTTCGATTTCTGATTCTGTTATTGTTTCGCTCTCGAGTTTGTAATCTGCCTTAGGATTTTTGTGACCAATGTGCATTACTTTACATTTCTCCAGGTTAAGGGGAAGTTTCCACTTCCTAGACCATTCACTTATGTGATCAATGTCACTCTGAAAATCTAGTCTATCTTGCTCGGTGACTATGCTTTTACCCAGTTTACAATCGTCGGCGAATTTTGAGATTTTAGAAATTATTCCAACGTCTATGTCATTCACATATATAATGAAGAGCAAGGGTCCCAAGACCGATCCCTGGGGAACTCCACTAGTTACAGCTTTCCAATTGGACTCTTCTCCATTAATCACTACTCTTTGCTTACGATCGCTAAGCCAATCTTCAATCCAATTTGCTATTTTTCCACGTATTCCTAAGGCTCTGACTTTACACATTAGTTCCTTGTGTGGGACTTTATCGAAGGCCTTTTTAAAATCTAGATACAAAATGTCTACAGATCTATCACTATCATGAATTTTATTAATGTAATGTAAAAACTCTAATAAATTGGTAAGACAGGACCTATGCTTCCTAAATCCATGCTGCGTGTTGAATAGCAGTTCGTTTGTTTCTAGATGGCTCACTATTTTATCTGCAATAATACGCTCTAGCATCTTGCCTACCACCGATGTCAGGCTAATTGGTCGATAATTACTTGGTAAATCTTTTCGTCCTTTTTTGAATATTGGCGTGACATTAGCTAGTTTCCAGTCCTGAGGAACAGCCCCAGCTTCAAGGGATAAATTGAAGATGTACGTTAATTGATCCACTAGAACATCCTTCAATTCTTTTATTATTCTTGGCACTAGTTTGTCAGGCCCGGGGGATTTGAATCTCTTCATTTTATCTATTGCTATTTCTACATCAATCCCCGTGCATTCAATATTTTCTAGTGTGCCATTTCCTGAGTACTGACAGTAAGGCTCGATATTTGGATTAGAAGTGTCGTTGGTAAAAACAGATGCAAAATATTCGTTTAGTACAGTGGATATGTCTTTATCTTTAACTTGTAACTTATTGTGTCCGTCCATGATTGGCCCAATACTGTTTTTTATTGGTTTTCTACTATTAACTAGGGCATAAAATTCTTTGGGGTTTCTTTTACAGTTTAGTGCCACCCTCATTTCTTCGTTACGCTTTGCTCTCCTTATTTCGGTTTTTACCCGTCTCCTCAGATTGAAATAATTCTTCTTGTTAGTGTCTGAACTGTTCAGTTTAAACATCTTATAAGCATTTTTTCTTCTATTGATGTCTCTTTTTATTTCACTTGTTAACCATTTGGGATTTGGTTTTTTTCCTAATTTAGTGATTGCTAAAGGAATGAAATGAGATTGTTGCCTTAGAAGATTGTCTCTAAACTTGTTCCACACTTCATTTATATCTGTACCGTTTATATTAAAGTTCCTGAGACTATTTTTTAACCCTCTAAAATTTGCCTTTCGGAAGTCAAATTTTGTAATACTACGTATATTCCTTACTTGGGGTAAGCTTAATTCAAATTCTATTTGATTATGGTCACTACCGCTAAGTTGGTCGCCGACGTAAACTCTTGAAATAAGTTCGTCATCCGAAGTTAAAATTAAGTCTAATATATTTCCTCCTCTTGTTGGCTCGGTGACCCACTGAGTTAACAAATTATCGTTTATAAAATTTAGTAATCTTTGGCCTTCCGAATCCGAGTTCTTTGTCAGCCAATTTATTTGGGGGCAATTAAAGTCGCCAATAATGAGACAGAATTTGTCTTTACTTACGTTCGTCAGAGTTTCATATAATCTTTGATCCGCTTCATGTGAACAGTGGGGCTTTCTATAGACTAAGAAGATATGCAAACACTTTTTTATATTTAATGTTACTCCTATTAATTCAAAATCTGTGTCTATATTACAGTTAATAGGGTGAAGCTCCTCATTTATATACAAAAGAACTCCACCTCCTTCTTTATATATTCTATCCTTGCTAAATAATTTGTAGCCTTGCAAATGATATTCACTAATATAGTCTCTCGTATGACTATGTATCCAAGTTTCAGTAATGCCTATTATGTCAAACTTATTTAACGCTACCAACGTTTGGAATTCTGATAATTTGTTTCGGAGTGATCTAGCGTTAAATAGGGTAGCTTTAAGAGAATTTCTCAAATTTTTACAAGAAATGTTTTTTATTCTTTTATCGCGCGGAACCTCTGTAGTATCTGAAAATTTGCGATTGCTTCTGTAAATAGTCTCGACAACCGAGTAGAGCCCATGTTATTGAGGTGAAGGCCGTCTGGGAGAAAAAGTTCACTTTTGTTATAGAAGTCATCCCAAAGGTTCACAAATTCAACACTCTCACTCCTGCAAATTGTTTCAAGACAATTATTAGTATAGTGGGCTCTACTGTAGAAACTGTCCCTGCCCTTACTACGCGGAAGAATTCCTGAAATGATGAAATTATTAGTTTTAGATTTAAAAGCTCGAATCATCTTCTTGTATTTGTCGAGTAGTTCTTCCGATCGAGTGGTCAGCACATTATTTGTTCCCACATGTACAACCATGACTGTTTCCTTCTTTACGTCCTGAAAGAGAGGGTCAATCGAGTTAGTAATGTCGTCGACGGAGGCACCTGGTAGACAGAATCTTTTTCGTTTCGTTGGATTTAACCTGCAAAATGAGTCAAGTTGGCCCCTTATTATGGAATCCCCCACAATTGCACATTCGACTTCTGATTCCTCCTTTCGATCTGCTAATGCTTGAAAAGAATTATGAGTCTTAATCGGGAGAAACATCTTTTGCTGTGGTCTTGCTCCTTTTTTTACCTGCTGAAAAGAGTTATTTTTATTGATAGGAATGTTTACTTTACTGCTAGCTGGCCGAGATGGTACTCCCTTCCCTTTTGTGGTAATTTGGTTTTCTTTTGTCGTTTTAGTCTTGGGATTATTAACTGCAACATTTCTTTCTATGAACTCCTGCAAAGAAGAGACCTTTTTTTCTAAGTTAGTAAATACTTCTAGCGAAACACTGGTAGGAGTAACGGGCGCATTTGTAGGGTGTTGGGTTCTAAGCTCGGCTATTTCCTTTCTAAGCGCGCATATAGTTTCGTTCAGTTCGTCTGTTTCCCTTTTATGTTCGTTTCTAATCTCACAAAAAAGGCATATAGATGAGTCGGTTATGGCAGCATAGCTCGCTTCTTTAAAATCTATAACCCAGCGTGTACAATCGCATTTAGGACAAACAGTTTTTAAACGTTCAGGCCCCGGCATGTTAACAAAGTGCGAATTAGATTACTGTATACAAGTATATATATATATATATATATATACTTATAAATATATATATATATATATTTTATATATATATGTATAAAGTGGATTAAAGGGAGAGGAGAAAGAGAGGATGTGTTAAATCCCGAGCTTCCTGCTAATTTCGAAAAGCCGGATAAAGACAATAAAACTGTCAAAGTAGCGTTTCAAGATCTCCCTTGGGTGAAGTCGGTTATAAGAAAATACAGCGGTATGAAAATAACTGAATTGAAAGATAGAATATGTGAATAAGAACCAGTCAAAAAATAATATTAATGATAATGACAATAATAATAAAAAGGAAAACAAAAACTTAGCTTTCTTCAGGAGACGGGAGGATGAATAAAGAAGCCAAAATGATCTGAAAATTTCACAAAACTCGGAAAATAAAGGTTCAGTATATAACTAAGTCTGAGGGATAAATAAGGTCACAAGGGGAAGGAAACAAAAGTATGGGTACACGATAAGAACAAATGAAAAATGGAAACAAATAGAAACAACACTAATTATGAGTAGATCACTTCTGAATTAAATAAGATTGGGCGAGCGCTCTTTAAAACACGTCAAGCTTTGAGGAGGGATCAAAGACGACTGAGCAGAGAGAGAGAGAGAGAGAGAGAGAGAGAGAGAGAGGAGAGAGAGAGAGAGAGAGAGAGAGAGAGAGAGAGAGAGAGAGAGAGAGGAGAGAGAGAGAGAGAGAGAGAGAGAGAGGAGAGAGAGAGAGAGAGAGAGAGAGAGAGAGAGAGAGAGAGAGAGAGAGAGAGAGAGAGAGAGAGAGAGAGAGAGAGAGAGAGAGAGAGAGAGTTACAAGGAGTTACAAGGAAAGAAGGCACCCTAGGAGACCTTACGGTCCATTCAAAGAGGGTACCTTGGGACTAGCAATCGAGCGGGCACATGGCTGCTCAATTGTTTTGCGACCCTAAACGGCCACTTTTCAAGACTTTGTCTAGTCTTGACTTGAACTGGTCAACAGATTCACTGTTGACAACTTCCACTGGAAGTGCGTTCCACTTACCGCAGATACTGTAGGTGAAAAAGTTTCCACACAGATTGCGGTTGTAACGCTTCAGTTCAAGTTTGAAGCCGTGATTGCGCGTTCTGTTCTCACTCAGTGTGAAAATATCCCGGTAGTCAACATTGTCGAACCCTCGAAGTATTTTGAAAACTTCGATGAGCTGACCACGCAGTCTACGGGTTTCCAACGAGAACAGATCTAATTCCCTTAGTCTATCCTCATAACTTTTATGTCGGATAGAGGGAATCAGTTTGGTTGCCCTGGCTTGTACGCGTTCCAACCTTGCGATGTCCTTTCGAAACGAAGGACTCCAAAATTGTACGGCATACTCCAGGTGCGGCCGAACTAGGGAGTTGTACAGACAAAGTACTATCTCCCTGTTACGGTATCCAAACTGGCGCTTTATGTAGCCTAACATCCTTTGGGCTTTCTTCTCTGCCTCAATGCACTGTTTCGAGAACTTGAGGTCGCTAGTGACAGTAACACCCAAGTCCTTCTCAGTGTCACTCGATTCGAGAGCAGTGCCCTTAAGGATATAATGAGATTGGGGATTTCTGTGGCCGATATGCATTACTTTGCACTTGTTCACGTTGAACGGCATTTGCCACGTGTCCGACCACTCCCCAATCTTCCCAAGGTCTTCCTGCAGGCGGGCAGTATTTCCATCCTTTGCAACGTTCATACCAAGCTTGGTATCGTCGGCAAATTTGGAAATCTTGGCAACCATGTCACCGTCCATGTCGTTGACGTAGATGATGAATAGTAGTGGTCCCAGGACAGAACCTTGAGGCACTCCGCTAGTAACGGGCACCCACTCAGAAGCCTGTCCATTCACCACCACCCGTTGCCGTCTGCCACTTAGCCAGTTCTCGATCCAGCCGGCTACTTTTCCGTCTATGCCCAGCGCTCGCACTTTCCGGAGAAGGCGGCGGTGTGGTACCTTATCAAAGGCTTTCTGAAAGTCTAAGTAAACCACATCCACCGCCTTGTCCCGATCGTGCTCACTGAACACGAAGTGGAAGAATTCCACAAGGTTCGTCAGGCATGACCGTTGCCTTCGGAAGCCGTGCTGGGAACTTCCTCAGTAGCAGGTTTGACT